>JASSUY010033469.1:0-22876 GCA_032466535.1 Forpus xanthops
CTTAAACAGGGGAAGTTTAGATTGGATCTGAGGAAGAAATTCTTTCCTGTAAGGGTGGTGAGGCACTGGAATGGGTTACCCAGGGAAGTTGTGAATGCTTCATTGCTGGCGGTGTTCAAGGCCGGGTTGGACATAGCATTGGGTGGCATGGTTTAGTGGGAGGTGTCCCTGCCCCCGGAAGGAGGGCTGGAACTAGATGATCTTAAGGTCCTTTCCAGCCCTAACTATTCTATGATTCTATGATTCTATAATCCTGTGGCCAAAACAGTAAGAATTTTTTGGATGCTGGATATGAATTTTAAAATGTAGGATTTCCTAACTAGTTTTTCATGTCTTGGTAGGGGGAAGAGGCAGCTGGAGCTGTGAAGAAGCACACTGTATGCATACTCACTGCAATCAGAGCCTTTAAATGCAGGCATTAATCAGTGCTAAATTCAAATAACCAGGAAAACAAGCTAGCCACACAAGTTAACATTTTTAGAGTCATTATAGATGTGATTGTCTAAGAAAGTGAGAAAGATAAAGCTTGTAATATCTGTCAGCAAATAGGTATTGTAAGAAAGAGCTTCTGAACAGGAAAGTAGAGGCTAGTCAGCTATCACTTCTGCTAATGAAAGAATCGGTCTGCCCTTGCATATGTGGTCTCTCTGACATTTCAGGGTTTGCTTTCATACTTTGCCCTGGTTGGGACTTCAGGAAAGGGGAATTGCTAAGTCCTAGAAATATGGTTTCAAGTACTTTGTAAACTAGGGAAGACAAAGACAGTTTGAGTTATCAGTAATGCAAGGGTAAGGTTTTTATGCAATATCAGATTCTGTGGTGAAGAGTGGGTTGAACAACAAATCCTGCAGCTGATACACTTTTGGAAGATATAGGATCTGCTTTTAGTTTGCTGAATCACATGATGTCAGCCAAACACCCAGAATTTGGCTACAGCATCCCACTTGCAGAGGGGTTTGGGTTATGGGGTGACAATTACTTTTGCAACTGTTCTATGTCAAAAGCATGAAGGTTCTTGCAAAGCCTGGGATTTATTCCACTGTCCTCTGTCAGAAATTTTTTATCTTTGTTTTCCAGAGCCTACTGCCTATGATTTAACACATATTCTAATATGAACTAACAATCCTTGCACACATCACTGTAAATTTTCAGTAACATATAGTGGCCCATGGACTGAAGGCAAACAGATGATTGAGTTTATCACTTCCGTACATCAGGGCATCAACCATATTGAACTTAGACATAGTTTACAGGAATAGATTCTCTCACAATCTCTGAATAAACAATATATAACAAAGCCAGTATCCATTCTATGTTTTTTTGTAGATAAAACTGCAAAGGAAGAGGCAAGGAGAAGTTTTATAAAGCAGGAAAACAAGGCAAGTTTATAGCCAAAGGTTATCTGCCCAATCCATCCTTTCTCTTCTTAATATTCTCATTTCTGCGTCTCCATCTCATCACAAACCTTATGAGATTTCCACACAGAAGCTGTTTCCCTAGGATGTCTGAGGTTTGGGGCTTCTGTTCCCAAACTTAGTGAGCCCCTGGGAAGAGATGCATATGTGTGCTGTAGTTCTGAGGTACAGATTGCTGTACAGGCATACCAGACCAAGTGTCGATGTGGTAGAATGTGACAAGATATCAGATGCCTTAGCCCATGATCACTATTCACCTTTACTGCTGAAACATTCTCTTCGCTAGCCTTGACAAACTTTGGCTCACTGCTATGTATTCGAAACTTTACTGTGAATCTATCAACCTGAACTCCTTGTCATTGTCTTTGTGCCTGTCCACTGGCTTCCCTCTTCTGCTATATTGCTATATTACCTTTCTCCATTTCATTTCATTTCATTTCATTTCATTTCATTTCATTTCATTTCATTTCATTTCATTTCATTAATTTCCCAGCCCAGCCCATCATATCACCTCTCATTCACTCTTCATAAACGGCCTCCAGACTTTCACTGGTGAACAAAAGGGATCTTCATTATCCACTTGTCATCAGTTCAAAGAGATGCTTTAGAATATGTTCCATACGTCCTCTGGGTGAACCTCCCACTGTGAGCTTAGGAAAATGCCTTTCCTTGTCAGGTCTCCTGTCTTTCAAATATTTGGATTCTCTGTGCGTCCTCTGAGCTGGAGCACTATCTCCTTTACACAAATTTCTTTGAGTCCTCTACTTTATAAATGTTAAAAGTTTAATTCTAGGTTTTCCAGGAGTCCTGCTTTGATCCTATAGATTGAAATGCCATTAATGTATATTAATGTAATATATTGTATTACGTACATATATTTTTTTCTTTTTAATCAGGGACTTAACCCTGTAAAAACCTGAAGTAGGCTCTTAAGCTGTATACCACATGAATTACACTCCATCTTTTCAAATACTTCTCATGCATCCTATTTTTGAGAACAACACTCCTCACATGTCTTCAGCAAAGCTTTGTAATGATTTATTCTCTTTTTAATCATCTGTAATGACTGTATTCTTAATAAATACAAACACTCTACTGTCAGAGCCAGAGACTATCAGAAGTACAGCTACCTTTTGCTGCTGTTCCTTTTCACAATGCTTTAAGAAACAAAGGGAAGTAGAACTAAAATCTTTCTCCAGTATTTCTCCATGTCTCTGCAGCTGCAGCTCATCATAGGTTATATGTAATTGCTTCTTTTTAGACTTAGGGGTTTCATTTTATTCTTTTTTCTTATTCATGAAAACCGATTGGCTTCCAGTGTTCTCTCTTTGATGAAAATGTCTGCTTTATTCTGTATTCACTCCCAAGTAACTGGCCTATTAAAAAAGATTTGTGGTGCTCCTTAAAATCCTTAAACATCTACCAAGACACTTCAGGGTCTGTTCAAATCCCTCCTAAAATCTCTTCCTTGCCATAACCCCTTACAGGGAACTGGAGAAGAGTAAGGAAGTTGGTGTGAAGACCTTCTGCCTATGTTGTTTCTCGGTCTCTTTATTTCCTCTTATTTCTGTCTGCATCTCTTTTCATACAGTCTCAGATCTCACATTTTGACTGTAAGCTGTGTAGGGCATGGGGAGGGGAAAATAAATTCACACAGGCAGGGGTCCTGGTTGCCACTGGGGCATGCATGGGCTGTTACAAATAATATGTATCAAAGCCAGGTTAGCAGTACAGTACAGACCTTCAAGGCTAATTGAGAATGGTTAGCATGAATAGTTGGGAGGTAATTTTCCCTCTGTTAGGTAACTGTAGATGCCCTGATTTTCAGGAAAGCCTGTTGGATATAATTCACCGTACAGTAGGGGAAACAAAGCCTAGACTGTAAAAAAGAAATACGAACAACTGTAGCACAAAGAAAAAGGACACTCACACATCCACCCACACCTCAAATCACTCTGGACAATCTGCTGGTCAGCAGAAGTGCACAAAACCACCAACCCTGTGGGCCCTGAGAAGTAGTGGAAGGCAAATTCCTTAGTTAGCGCTGTCCTTGCCTTTGCTGAGGCAGGGCTGAGGGCACAAGTTCAGGAGTAGAGAGCAGCATCTGCCAATCCAGGTGACAGAAAGGCCACATTTCTGAGTGGCTTAAAAATCAGTGGCTTTGTGATGTGAACTGTGGTTCCTTCAGGAACCAAGACTGATGCACCTCACTTGGTCATATCTAGGGCTTTACTTACAGGTTTTAGTCCTTTAATGGTAATGAAACAATGTTTTTCCAGTCACTGTTATTTCCTTTTCTTTTTACCTATTTTTGTAGAAAAGATTTTTTTCTTCAGCCACACCGCTTAGAGGTCTGGGTTTTTTTCTTTTTCAAATGACAATGCATTTCAAAACCCCAATGGGTTTGTGGCAAACTAGCATGGTAAAAACGTGAACTGTTTAACATAGTAAGACATGAGCTCACATTCTGAGTTGGGCAAAATATCCTGAAACCAGATACTTATGCAAATGAGAAGCTTCTCTTCTCCCCATTACATCTCAAGCAATTCACCAAGCAAGTTCCTGTCACAGAAGAAAAAAAAAACATGGGCAGCATGAAACAGGCTTTAAAGCATGAAACTAATTTTCTGAATAATAATGCTTTGCAGTGGGAATTCTGACAGGGCGTCAGTGGGAAGGTTTGCCCTAACAAGCATTCAGTGAAGAAAAGCAATTCAAATCACTAAAATATAAGCAACTAACCCAAAATGGAAAGAAACTTATATGAGATATAAGTTATTTAACTTACTAGTAATCTGACTAATCACAGTAGTGTAGTCCAGTGTTCAGAGTAAATTGTGTGACCCTCTCTGACCGAAAGTCAAAGAGGCCGTGAGATCCAAATCACTCTAAAGCTAAGTCCTCAATTTAGGGCTCTGCTGTTTAGCTCTGCAAGGCCCTTAGTCCCATCCTCTGCTCTGAGACTTTGCTTTGGTAGCATATGTAGGGCACAAAGTTTTCCTGTGACCTGGGGATTAGTATGACCCCTAGGAACAAAAAGAATATAAGTATGTGCATTAAAGGAAAGATTTATCTTACACTGAGCTTTTGGATACTGCAAATACAAATCACAGGCTGCTGGAGACAGCCTGAGGAATATTCTTCCTGAAAATTCTTCTTAATCTCAAAGTCAAAGGGAGGGCTCTTCTTTCACCTACTCCTTTGCCCTGGCTCTTGGCCATGTGTCAAGTTCCAATTACAGGGAAAGGGTGGAGTAAAAGAAGTTCTCAAGATGAGGAGGGCAGGGCAGGAAGATGCCAGACCACACAGACAAGAAGGTGCAGTAACTAGGTAAGGTAGGTCCTATGTCAATAGCTTATAAAGCATGGCTGTAATATTCGGGGAAAGTGGACTAAGCAAAAGCCCAGAGACTGTCCTTCAGCTAAAGAGTAGTTAGAAGAGACGTACAGCAGAGAGAAAAGCTCTCCCTGGTGACTCTCCTGGAACTTACTTATTTTAGGGGAAACTCACCCAGTTTCCACTTGACCTTGTTCCTTGCCATAACTGAGCTGGGAAGGATGCAAGCAGTGAAGAAGAGATTGTTTTTACAATGAGATCGCTATTTTACTGCATCATCCATCTGCTATCTGTGTATGTTAACTAAGATCCAAAGTCTGATTAGTAAGGGCAGAGAGCAGCATAGCAGAGTACCCATCGGAAGGGGAAAACTCTGGGCTCTCCACAGACTGTCCTGGCTATGAAGACAGAGGCAACTTCAGGAGACTACCCAGGGAGACATATTGTGCCCTACTTAGAAGAGTAGTCATCAAAAAGTGAGGCTTTTAAGGAAGAATGAGGGTAAAACATGAAAAGTGGTCAGTCTGTAAAGGGACTCTGAGAACAAAACAGCCACACAATTACCACTGGAAACACAGTTTGCCAGAGCAGTCTCAACTTCTAAAGACAGGAGTGCCATGGTGCTGCCTCTCCCTCTAGCTGTATACGATACTATGGATATATGGGGCAGTGAGCACATTTTACATGGCAATCCTTTGCAAGTGTTTAATGGTTAGTTGCACCATTAATTTGCAGTCTCAAACAATTATCAGGTGATGACACTATGCTTTATGAGGTTCAAATGCATCATTTGTTTAACTGCATACAACATACAAATCCAAAAGATATATAGAATAGGCAATTTCGTCACTACTCTCAATATGAAAATGTCAGGCATAACCTGATAATTTCATACTATAAATCTCACTGATATTCTGGTACATGATGTTGCAAAGCATTTATTTAATATTGCATTTAATATCAAAATTGATTTATGCTTGCCTAACCAGTAAGTACAGTATGTGCCTGACTCATTATTAGAGTGCATTTTTTTGTTTTCCCATAGCTGTATTTTTATTTATCATCAGTTCTGTTTTGAATGCTGGTTAAGATCCAGCTGATTATGAATCTGTCGTTACAAACAATTGTTGCTTCACCGAAGTATGTAAGCAGTAAATTTATTTATATCATTAGGCATTTATGTGATTTCAAGATCAAATATTTATCCTGTACCTTAGAATTGGGTAGGCTGCTGTTCAAGAATTAATGCTGTTAGATTTTCTAGGTCACAGTCCCAAAGTAGGTCTTTGCAGTCTACTAGATCTACATATATAAATGATGAAGCACCTTCTAAGATAACCTCTCAAAGTATGAGAAAAAAAAAGAAGACGACCTTCAGTGTAACTGAAATGTAAGTTCATTTTTATGGAATTCTTCAGGCAATGATTCATGGATACAACAGTCTATCACATAAAAAGGCAAAATGTTTTTCAGGCCCTACATGACTTTTAAGAGGCTAATGGGTGAAACCTGTTTCACTGACATTTGAAATGACGCAAGTGCTCAAAGCAGAGATAGCAATAATCAAAGCTCCTGCAGTGTTTTTCATCTGTGGATGTCAAGGCACTCAAATAGTAAAGTCTGTAGGTAGGAAACTTCTGTATAGATGTGGAAGTCATTAGCTATAAACCTAGATAAATATTCTTGGAAAGAGGAAAGCCTAAAGAAGCTAGGTTATGATTGAAGTCGCACTGCTGATGTGAAAGGATGAAGTCATTGCAAGTGTCATCAGTATTTTGAAGGGGACGGCAATTTTCAAACATCAAAAGCACAATAATTAAAGCAAGCAAAGAAATTGGTGGAGGGAAGTCTTCCATGAAAAAGCTAGTGCACACTGGCTCACTGCCCACATTAGACAGAAGTATAGTTCTCTGTCTGTTGTCCCCATAGGAAATACCTAACGATTCCAAAAATATTAAGTACTATGATTGTGCAAACTGGCAGCACTGAAGGGCCTGAACTGCTCTATTGGATGATTATCTTTCCTCCCCCAATTCTTCAAGCAGAATGGATGGCAGTTTCAGATTGAATATGTATTTTTCCATCTGCTGAATACTTGTTTTTGTTCGTGCTGTTTGAGGTTAACTGTGCACGTATTAATCAAACCCACTACTTCCTTTCTTGTAAAACCAAAACAAAGTTTCATGTTACTTTCAGGTACTGCATCTGGGATCAAAGCTATATATATACACAGTCACTCTGTGTGGGTTAACTTATTTCGAAGATTCAGTATCCTGAAAGGTGTCGCCTTTTATTCCAGCCCTGAGAGTTCCAGTTTGTCTTAAAGTCGGAAGGCATCAGCCACCTTCAGCTTCTGTCCCAGCACAGGAATGATCTCAATATTGGTCACCGTGGGCTTTCTCTGCACAGCCACTGCCATTGTCCAAGGTGGGTAGATGAAGAAGGACAGGTAGCTGGGGGTGTCTACATTTTCTCGGTTTCACATCTTTGCAGGAAATAGACTGTGTACAAGAGAGAGACTGAGATGACATGGGACCCTTCCATAGACAGTATGGGGCCAATGTCTTGGGGGACTGCAAGATATCTGGAAAACCAGGCACCGACTTTAGAGCAGTTGCATCTGTAGAGAGGCTGGGCAGGATTCAGAGTAGTGCAAGAAAGAAGAAAGGCTTTAACAAATCGGGCTCTGATTGTTGGCAGCTGATAATGTGAATATGGAGGTTTGAATGGATGGAGAAACTCTACTCTTCATCCCAAACTCTTGCACTGCAGAACTGAAGAAGCCCCACCCCCAAAATGGGCTGGTATAAAATGAAATTGAAAAAATAATACTGAGCCTTTACAGTTCATTAAAGCAAGTCAGTGCCTTCTATTGTGGAGCAGGAGAGAGTATAGAACTGTAGAAAACAGCCAGGCAAATGTACATGGCATACTAGTTTCTCTTCAAGATCTGTAGTGATTTTTTGCAGTATGTTTATCAAGCTTTGCTATCTGCAGCTATACTGTGGCTTGCGGGGGGGGGGGTATATACTCTTCCTGTACTGTGGCTTGGGAATAGCTGATTAAAAATGGAGTAGCAAAAAAGGTCTGGAACAAAAATCTGTAAGCAGGTTTTCTATCCATTTTTACTGTTACCCTAATGGTTCTGTTCCATGTTCCATACAGGATGTCAACTGTGTTTTTTTTTCTAAATGTGAACATGTTTATTTGTACCAAGCAGAAATCATGGTTTAAGTGCCTGATTTTGAATTTTGAATTTCAACTTTACCATTTTTAGTCTCTTGTTTTGCTTTCTTATGTATATTAAAGGGTTTGCACTGAGGGAATGAGCGTACATGGCTGTAGTCATTGCTCCAGTAAGTGGGCCAAATTACCTGCTGTTTAAGAAATAAGTAATTGCTGAGGTTTATAATACCATTTATAGTTATCAAAGCACTTCTTGAGCTTTTTAAAGTATATTAATGCAGTGCCAATGTGATTGTGGTCTTAGAGTCCTCCTTTTTGGAAGCACTTCTAGGAACTACCCATGGATATAGGAGGTGGAAGAACACCCTTCCCATTGTGCAGGTTTCAAGCAAATGATTGCAGATCATTTCTTGACAGTTCACTTACCATCATGCTCTTTACTTCCTTACAGAAATGGAAGTGACACAGCCAGCAATGGTGCTGGCCAACAGGCAAGGAGTTGCCAACTTGGTGTGTAAATACAAGCATATTGGGAATGCAAAGGAAATTCAAGTGACTCTGCTTAAACAGATAGGTGACCAGTTCACTGAAATTTGTGCTTCAACCTACACATCGGAGTTTAAAACCCTTAGTGTGGAAGAGGTGATTCAGTGCCATGTTAGCCCTAGCCGAAACAATGTGACCCTCACCCTCACTGGCCTGCAAGTTAATGATACTGGTCTTTACATCTGCAAGATGGAGCGGATGTACCCTCCACCCTATTTTATGAACAAGGGAAATGGAACGCATCTCTATGTCATTGGTAAGCCAAGCAGCTTTACAGTACTGTGATACTCCCAGGTTAAGGGAGTTGTTGCTGTTATGTCTCAAAGTTCTTCAGAGTACTGCTTGTAAGAAGTCTGGCTGAACACTGATTCAAACTCTGAGAATCATGATTAGCTCTCATTCCTTTCAAGCCTCCACACACACACCTAAAGCAGGCTGTCATAGCCATGTGATGTATATGAATGCTTGACAGTATAAATGTATGAATGCTTGACAATATAAATGTATGAATGCTTGACAATATAAACAATACCATACAGTGTACATGCATGTCTTGGCAGCTAGATAAGTAAGTGCAGAAACAGTGAAGAGTAAGGTCTGTGTTCTCCTACAGATAAAGCCTATTTTCATTGGAGGTTTAATGAGCAGGGACTCAGAGGGCAGTGCTGGTAGTATCATGGGATAGCACATGCCAGACAAAAGCAGTGTGGAGGCTGACTTACTGATTCTAGGGTCTTCCTCATAAGGATCATGTTTGACATTGACTTGTGTGATTGTTTTAGATCCAGAACCTTGTCCAGACACAGCCATGTATCTATGGGTATTAGGAGTGACTGCCTCAGGACTTTTTCTTTACAGTATCATCATCTCAGCCATTCTTGTGGGCAAAGCGGTAAGTCCATCAACTCATGCCTGTCCTGCTAATAACACCACTTTGTGTGATGGGGATAAGGAGAAAGAAAAGAGAACAGGGAAGAGCACTGCAAACAAATGCCCTGGGATTCTCCTTTTTGCTGGTGCAATGCAGTCATGTCACAATTATGCAAACTTGGAGAACTTGCTGGAGCTGCCATTTAGATTTGTTTATGGCTCATTTGTGTTGCCAGAGTACCAGAAAGCAGTCAGCTAAGATCAGCAGGACTGACCATTGGCAGGAGCACCCTCAAAGAGCTAAACAAATGACAGGAATTTGCTTTTTTTGCTAAATGGCCCCTGTAACTCCTGATTCTCCTTCAAATGGTCTCAATAGATCTTCTGCAAAGAGTAGTGAAAAGGAAAGGTGTCTAGAATACCTTCTACTCAGGAAAGGCATAACATTCACCAGCCCACTCCAAAATGTGCTGGCCAATGACTGTGCTGTAATCACTTGTTTATTTTACTGTCTCCCTGTATTTTATAGATAAAGAGAAGACGATGTCTCACTACTGGGGTCTATGTGAAAATGCCTTCTGAAAAGCTAGAGAAAAAAGTGATTCCATTCCACATCACTGTCAACTGAAACAAGGAAAGAAACCATCTCCTAGCTGGGATGGAGAGTTTGCTAATTCACTTAAGTTAAAGAAACAAAATTAGCTGTCTTATTACAAAGGTGTAGAGGAAGGAGAGAGAACATTATTTGTAACTTCTATGGTTTGAAGGAGAATAAATAGTTTGTGCATTAATATTTCAAGGCTGACCCTGTCACATAAAAATGGCTACATTGGGCCATTGATTCTTTGAGTTGTATTGTACCAATATGTATTCTATATATATATACACATATATCTATATATATATGTATAGCATTAAGAGTTATTGCTGTTGCAGCTGAGCATCTCACTGTCAAATTTCACCTGGTCTACCAATTAACTGAAATCCAAACACTATTACAACAGGCTTGTGTGTCATTTCAAGGCTAATCCTATAGGTCTGGGAGCAAAGGCAGAAGAGCACACTAATGTACAAAGGAATGTTGACTCGTTCCCTTGCATTGCTATTTATTGTTTTCATTTCTGGCATTAGTGCTCTGCACTGCCACAGAGGCATCACTGTAGGCTTGCACTGGTGACACTGCTGCTCCAAAAGCCTGATCTCAGCTCCTTTCACTGGCATTGTGTCCCAGCAGTGCTTGTCTGGAGTTAACTATGATGATATCTGAGCCAGCGCTGACAGCTTGGTTGTGGAGAAAAGCTGCCCAGCAGGAGCCCTCTTAGGCTGTTGCTGGGAGGATGTTCCAGCTGTGCTGGGGCCTTGTGTTTTACAAATGCTAAATTAGCATCTATCCAGAAAGCAGAAGTATGTTGCTGTGTTTAACCAAGTCTATTTTCCATGAAAATACCAGTAGTGTATGATCTTGTTTATTACTTATGTACAGTTCAATAAAAACCTTAAAGCTTTGCCCAAATTCATTTCTTATTCACTGTTCTCAGAAGAAACAGGAAGTGGCTACATGTTAGAAAGCAGTGGTGATGAGATGAACCTTTCCCCTCTGATTCTGTGTTTTGCCCTTCTGAGCGAGCCTGTATGCTCATGCCAACACTTACATTCTCAGCTCTCTTCTTCAGGATGCCGCCATTAAAATCTGTCAAGTCTATTTGTCTGCTTAGAGCTGCTGAGATGTGATTCAGAGGCACTACCAACCACCCAATCACCTTTTCATTTCCAGCAGTTACTTGCAGAAAGTAGCTGTAATGACTTTGACAGCATCTCCTGTAGATGTTTGAACAAGAAGATAGTCCTAGTTTCAAATCCTGTTTTCTTTGCACATCTTTGACACTCTCCCTCACGAAATGCTAGCTGACACACAAAGCTGCTGGAACTTATAGAAAGTTAAACTCATAGAAAGTTAAAACATAGAAACTTAAAAAAATCATAAAGTTAAAAAGTTAAAACATAAAAATTTAAAACAATTGCGGCATTCTCAGTTACTACCTACTACTTTGACTCCTTGCTACCAAAATTTCACCTTGCAACCCAAATACATGGCAACAAGTGATTCCATCATTTTGGCTTCATAACTGTGAACCCAAACCGCACAGCCCTCTAATGCCATGTTCCTGCAGTGGCAGCAGCTCCCAGAACACCAGATCTCATTGCTCTTCCCCTTCTGCCCCTTCATCTGGCACCACTTCCAGCTGTACAAATAAACACTCACAATCCCAATTTGCCAGTATTTCCAGGTGATAACTGTTCTCTCAATGTTGGCGTACAACTGTAGTGCATTAAGTATAAATCTGAAGGCATTTTATTATTCTGTCATCAGTCTGGAATTTTCCCCTTAATTTTCCACTAACCTGGTGTTTTGGGGATAAAAATTGATCAAAGATTACACACCTTATATCACTGTAAAAAGACTGAATTTCTGCCTACTCAAGTGCAGCCTGCTCAGAGAAATGTGTTCTATGAGTATTGAAAAATAGATTTAACCCACATATCCACCTGTGTAAGCTGTAAAGTCTTCCAATACATTTACCCTGGCAAAGAAAGAATAATTATTCAGGGCATTTTTTCTTTCCATCACAGCAATGAGTAGCTCAGACATCCCCTGAATCATGTGTCTGACTCCTAATCAGGAATCAACTCTTTCTTCTTTTAATTTTCTTTGACAATTCCTATACAGTGGGACTAAGAACTTAGTTTTTGTAAGCAATCTAAAAGCAGCTCAAGTAAATTATTTTCTAAGCCTATCCTTCCTGTGTAAAGAGATGCTTTGGACCTATATCAACAGTGTCATGACCTCTGGCAACAGCAGGCTATGAATCTGTGTCACTGTAGAACCTGAGTGTGTTTCAGTTCACCTTCATTTCTGGCAGCTAAGCTGACCACATGTAGCCCTTCTTCATCCACCCAGACTAATTCCTCTTAGTACACTAGCATTTCCTTGCCTGTGTATGGAACATGCCTGTTTATGTACAGGCTACATTCAGCCTATAATGACCAGAGAAGAATTCTGCCCTAAATAAGCTTCAAGTTGCTAGATTACCCAAATAAGGTTATGGGAGAGCAGCACAGAAACTATCATCTCAGAAATGGCAATAGCAATATTTTGTGTTTGCTCCTGCACTTAAATAATTCCTAGTATGATGTTTATGAATTATTCTGCTGCAAATTACTTTGCCCAGATTCTCTGGCTGTTCTGAACTTCCCTTCATTCTCAGTAGCTATTTTTCCAACCTTCTCTTATTTCTGCAGTGCTTAATTTTCTCTGGCTTTCCTCGCCACTGTAGCAGCCTTCCCTGAGCTAAATGATATATGAGTAAGCATGATCATTTTTGTTCTAAGCCAGATTCCCCGCTTGAATTTTCTGGCAGGGTAATAGGTGCACTCGAATTAGCAGATGTAGCAGTGAAGACCAAAGTGGGATTTCAGTTCAGATTTTACTGATGATGATACTCTCATAATATATATCTAGCACTACAGGGATGAGTGGAGCCTAAGTGCCTGCAGAGACGATATTTATACCTATCTCCATGTGGTCCATACAGCAGCTAGCTCTGATGAGTGCAGAGCCCAGACCTTAGGAAATTTTTATTCCTCTGATGCTCTGTGCTGCCTTCCAGGACCTTGAGCTCTCTGCTTTTCCCTGGTACTCAGAGAGTGCCTTGCCACTACCATCACTCAAAAAAATTTGTTACATGCAAGACAGATAAAGCTTTCTGTCAGATCACAGCAGTACCAATATGAAGGTGCAAATTCTTGGTTAGTGTACATCCCAGAAAAGGCAATAAAGAGGAAATCCTGACTCATCTGAAAAATGTGAAAAGCAAAGGCAAAAGGATTTGATGTCAGAACTCTGCATATTAGAACAGGGAGTTTAAAGTGTAACTGAGATTCTTACCTGGACAGCCAAATAATGAAACCATACTGCTTGGTGAGGTTCCAGAAGAGCCTCTTTTGGTATGTGCTTCACCCAGGCAGGAGATATGTCAGCCTGTTTGTGGAAAAAAGACGGTAAGTTTCTGGCTGCACCTAAGTGGGCATTCACAGGTATACTTGATTGCATCAAAGACAATGGCATATGCATACACCACTACTTATTTTATTTTCATTTTCATCCACTTTTTATCTGAACTATTTTTCTACCCCCTGCCCCTTGCAATTACCAGAGTCCTAGTTGATACAGAAAAACATATCATAGACTCATAGAATTATAGGAGAGTTATGATGAAAGTCTTCCACCTGGCTACTCTTTGAGTAGGCAATGAGCAGTCCATCATTTTAGCATTAGAGATTTCCCCGCGAAATATTCAGATTCCCCACTATTTGGAGGAATATGTGAGTCTGAATTCACTACTCAGTCAAGCCATGAGGTCTGCAGGGAAAATCTGTCTGTCTTGTTTTCCACAGATCTTTACAAAATTAAAAAATAAATAATCAAGGACCCATGGCGGACTTTTGTTGACATATTCTTATCCTTCCTAACTTCCTGACCTTTGCTCAAGATTCTCCTGGGCCTAATTTCTTGCTATTCAAAAGCCAACATTTGCATTGGCCACATAACTCCTAACTGATTTGATATAATTCCCATTTGAGTACTGCCTTCAAGCTTCGCAGCTTCAAAGAGTATGTATACGTGTGAGGGCCAGAGGTGAGACTTGGAGGCAAAGTACATTGGAAGGTAAGATATGACTGTCTTCTTCCTTTTCCTAGACAAAGCTGTTGCTGGGGAGTGAACCATGAAAAATAAACCAGGAAATGCATCAGTTTTCCTATTGATGGGAAGAGTCTGAACCATAACTAAAGAGCTCTGCTTCTAGAAGAGGTATAAACAGAAATCAGATGATGCAGCCAAGAGTTCTATCATGAAATCCAAACCAAAGAAGGCTGGTGTATAGCAGATGGTTTGATGCATTACGAAAACAAATTTATTTTTGACATTTCTAAACTGCACACTTGCTTGAACACATAAATGGTACTTCAAGTTAGCTTCTATCACAGTGAGGCTGTGGGGCTGCTACAGTCCCTGGGAGGGTAACCTAAATCTTGAATGCAAGCTTATGGCTGGGAGGGAGGTGTGGGAAAGGAGTGAAATTCATCAAATCTTTGAGCTGCAGAGAATGGGGAAGGAATTACAAATAGGCAGCACCACGCTCTGCTGATCCTGCAGATTCCTGAGCATCACTTGGGCATAATTATGCCTGTACTTCTTCACACAGACATTTAGCACCTACACGACTTTGTTATCATTTTGTGTGAATGTTCTTGTGACTGACAAAAGAGCAGTCTTATTGAAGGACACTTGTATGTTTTATATCAAAGAGGAATGGTGACTAACTGTGGTATGTTTGAGCAAATAACAGTTACTGAAAAAAGATCTCAGTAACTATGGGAAAGAGGGTTGTAAAAATTGTCTCTGAAGTTCAGGTAAGGGACAAATTAATAATTTCTGCTGATGTGATGTGGCAGATGCTTCCATGAAGTAGGAGATTATGAACTACTCAAAATTTCACTATTCTTTCCTTTTTTAACTTTTAAAATTGACACTTCCAATTCCAAAGTCAGCTGTCTTAACCACAGCCACAGTGCTGTCTCTTAAGGAACTGTTTTTAGTGGTTATGAAGTTACAGTTGAACAAGAAGTTCTCAGTTTCCTCACTGACGGTATTTCTCTTCCATTCTCTTCTGTCTGTTGTTTTGAAAGATCAGTACTCCAAAACATTCAGCTTGATCTGCTTCATCTGCTGCTCTGGGTGGGACATTTGTACACAACAATGCTTCTGTTCTGTTCAGACTTCCCCATGATATAAATGAGGTCCCAAACCTTTGAAGTTACTTTTGTTCACAGGAGCAGCAATAGGCAAACTTCCTCCAGCAGAAGTGGTAAGGCAAAGGCATTTTTCAATATAAGTATATTACAAACCCAAAATATTAATTATTTTATTAGTTAATTAAAGAATCTGGATTAATTCTGTTATAGCACAGTGCTATATATCATGTAATTTTCTTGCAAACATGCTCTGTAGTACTTCTTTATTCACTGGGAGGATTGATAATAAGAAAGCAAATCTTACTTATGAGTTATAATACAGCCACTTGAGTAATTAATGAAATATTGTCTGTTCAAAACAAAAAAGAATGTATTGATGGCCATTAGTCATTAGAGTCACCTGTTGTATCATTGACAGTAACTGTGCAGTAGAATTTGTGCAGAGTTGCTCTGCCAGAGTGCAGGAAAATCATGGAATTATCCTGAGAAATCACATATCAGGCAATCTCACAGCTATGACTTTGACTTAAAAAAATCTATTTTGAGATATATTTTCTTCATCATTGGACAGCTTCTGGATTAGTTGGGTTTTTCCAACAAAAGCAAGACCTTGCTTTTAAGGAAAATGGAATTTCTCACATAATTACATGATTCCAACAGATGTGACTTCAAGACAACCATCTCCTGTAACAGGATATGTAATAGAACACAACTGAGAAAGCCTGAAAAACTAAGCAACAGCTTGTTGGACTATGCTGTGTCATGGATGGGATTTATCAGCATTCATGCTCTGTGGTGCGGCAGCTTGTGTTGAAAGCTGAAACAGCAGAATTCTTTCCTTCTTGCCAGCCAGGATCAGTGCCTGGGATGTGGGCTTGCTTTGGGAAATGAACATTAGTGTTTGGACCAAGATCGCCATTTACATGAAAAACACGAGATTGCTGTTTTTACATAAATACCAGTATCTACACTGAGCAAACACTCTGTGCTTCTTTCAAACTAGAAGCTGAGTAGCCAGACCCCAAAGACTCCTAGAGTTCAGTGCACAGAGGCAATAATTGAATCTTGCTCTACAAGACCCTACACTCACTTTTAAAGCTTCTGCTTGCGGATTTGTAGCTTCCTTGAACTAGCAACAAATAGGGCCAGCAGTACTGCTTACTTTTGTGCAAATCAGAAAGTCTCCCTCCCTAGCGTGAGGGGATTGATATGTACTAACTTACACAGTACTTAGTGCTGAGCATTTGCATCATCATAAACTATAAGAAATATTTCAACCTCCTTTCTTCCTCTGAAAATTCTCATTGAAATCTGGTCTCTGTTGGCCCTCAGCCACACTGCAGAGACCTCTCTTCATGTGTGTGGGGAAAGCTGAGATGTTTGAAGTTTTGTAGAAACTCTGGTAAGACTTCTTTTCTTGTATGTTTTCAGATTTGGCCATTTTACCTGCTAGACATAGTGTCTAGTTTCTGCTATTGAAATCTTTTTACTTCATTTGAACCCAAACAAATGCAGCAAATAGGTGACTAAAAATAGGCCTTCTCTTCTTCTGCACTAAAAGCAGTTTTAGGTAGTACTATGGAAACACAAACCTTGCTCTAAATAATTTGCACCATAGAGAGTAAAAATTTAGGTGCAATGAGCTGGACTAAAATTGTAGAAATACCTGAGGGGGGAAACAAGAACAAAAAATAATCTGCATCTGAAACTGTCACAAAACATGGTGTGCTAGCAGTACCTAATCAAGATCAGAAAGCAAAACAGTTCATTTCTCTGTAAGTTATCAAATCCTTCTGGTAAGTGACACTCTGGAAACATTTGATAGCTTCGTAACTGGCTGACTTAATGCTTTACATGCAGGAAAGATGGCTAGAACTGTAGTAATCAGCAGAATAAGCTGGTTTCATAGTTGAGCTTTGATGAGGTGCTACATTGTGTGGGTAGCATTTATAAGAGCTCTCTCACTTTTAATTCTGTAGCAAAGATGACTGTCTGCTTCACAAATTAATAATATTTTCCTTTCTCTTATAATGCCAAACGAATTAATTATATCATATTTTATTTTATGACTATTTGTCTGGTCTTCTTTTTATAGTACTCTCGTTAAGACGGAACATCTTTTAAGCTCTTTACTCTCTTTGTCTCTCTGCAATAATGTAATGCCATTGTAATAATTTTACCAATAGGTTCCAAATTCTTGTTCCTCCCCCTCAGATACGTAAGCTGCAGGCCCAGGTCTGGCATCAAATACTTCTTATTAATGTCATCATTTATACTGCAATCTTCAGATTAACTTCCATTACTGTTTCTCACATTTTTACTTTGTTTTTTATGATTAGGAATGACCAGGTATCTATACATTTTTATTAAACACAGCAATTTCTCTACCACCATTGACCACAAGGAAGATGTGGTTCCTTCACGGGAGTGAAGGAGACAGACTGACAAAGTTGGGGCTGGTCAGCCTGGAGAAGAGAAGGCCGTGTGGAGACCTCATAGCAGCCTTCCAGTACCTGAAGGGGGCCTATAAGGATGTTGGGAAGAGTCTCTTCATCAGGGACTGTATGGTAACGGGTTCAAACTTAAACAGGGGAAGTCTAGAATGGATATAAAGAGGAAGTTCTTTACTGTGAGGATGGTGAAGCACTGGAATGGGTTGCCCAGGGAAGCTGTGAATGCTCCATCCCTGGCGGTGTTCAAGGCAAGGTTGGACAGAGCCTTGGGTGACATGGTCTATTGGGAGGTGTCCCTGCCCATGGCAGGGGGATTGGAACTAGATGATTTTAAACTTCCTTCCAATCCTAACTATTCTATGATTCTATGAGTGGACAAAGCAACTTCATTCTCAGGTTTCAGATGGCTCTGTCAGAAATATACCATAAGCATTTGATTTATGGTTCCTTAGTGCCGGGAAGTCATGATGCTAGAAGTGGACATGAGCTTCCTTTGTCCTTTTCAATGCTGGATGATCCATAGGATAAGATAATTAATGTTTTGTACAATAAATATGTGAAATAGGAGGGGATGCAGTCTAAGTTTTATTCAGTTAGTGGATGGCATCCAGAGGAGGGTAACAATGTGCACGGATGAATGGAAGACTCTGGAGGAACTGAGAGGAAGTCAAACTTGTCCTGATAATCATTATGTGATTCTAAGTTAAATTCATTATTATACCCTTATGGTATTATAAACTCTTGTAAAAGCCTGTCACTTATTCAGAAATGCTTTGTCTTGACTGTTCTGAAATACAGCCTATAAATTATCTGAAAAAGGAAGTGTTGCCAGTTTCTGTCTAATTGCTAGAAAATATTTCCATGCTGAAATGCTGTTTTCAGTTCTTCCAACATGAAACTGATGCTCTGACGATATGTGATCACTACAGATACCATAGCATTTTTGTAATTGCTAAGTGTTTAAAGAGAATACCCCAATAAAATCTGAAGTCAAGATATTTTACAACTCATGCAGAGTCCTCTTCAGTTGCTGCCCTTATTTGTTTCTTAGGTATGCATGAGCACATGGCTGCCACTTTCCAGTGGTGGGTGAGTTGGTGCTATTAGTCATCTTTGCTGAACTAGAATTGGCCAGGAATTTGATACACAGAATGCTCACTCTGTGTGTGTGTGTGCACATCTGCATCCATGCATACAGCAATTGAATGATGTTTGACAAACTTTTCTGGGTTGAAAATTAGACTTCCTGCTCAGTGCCAGAGACAGGAATTATGAAAGCCACTTTCTTGAAGGCTGTGGTACTTTGCTGGGAAGTGAGACACACAGATTGCTGCTGCCTGATCCCACATCAAAGGCAGCAACATGTCCAAATCACTGACTACCCTAGTAGAGTGCTCACCCTCTCTGCACTACAAGTGTAAAACTATCAAGGCTGGTAGGCCTTCCTTTTTTTAACTAAATATCTGTGAAAGATTGTAATTTTGCTCCGATACAGGTTGGGAAATCCTTACCTTGAAACTTCGCAAGTTTAATAGCAAACATCATAATGATATATTTTTTGTATTAAAGCTCTTTGAGATTGCTAAAGAGGGTATGCGATGAACATCGCTGTTCTGTTACAGCACAGATCACCAGCAGACTTATGGGTGAGTACTGTAAATCTGTGCCATGCAACAGAGCTAGGAGTTATTGTTTTCAACAGGTATGAGACACTTGAACATTCTTTATTCACTAGACAGAAGAAACCAACTGTAAAAAGTTCAAAACGAATAGGTATCATTCTTTCTTATGCAAGAAAGACCTCTGATCTGAAAAACTACGTATATTGCCCATTTAGGTGCTGCTGCCTACTAAAGAGTAGTCTTTGAATCCATTTCCAGATGGAGTTTTATCTATACTGGTAATACTGTGTTTAATTCTTCTCCTTTTCCAAGTCAGATATGGCAGTATCTGACAGATATGGCAGTCATGCATCTTATTTGTATTTTTTGTAGGCATTTAAGCACGGGATACCATAGCACACCCTTTTGAAACTGGCAAAGTATGTAGCAGATCGTGCCCTTGGCTCTGAGCCCTGCTGCAAATAACTCACTCTGGGACAGAGATTTCTATAAGCAAGACAGGCTGTACATACGTATTCATTGTCACCAAAGCAGTCTGCACTGGGCACATATTATAGTAAGACTTTTAATTAAAAATGGCTGTCTCTTATGCTTTTTAAATTCAGGTAATTCAGGCTTATTTAATGGGTCTTAAATTTGCTCCTGTACATTCCTTTTCCCCACATTTATTTTTAAAGCTGTAAGTTTATGCCTTTGTGAGTAGCGTGGGCCTTACAGGCTACTGTATGGTCACATTTCCGTGTGAATCTACAGACAGCTGCTGTTGCAAAATTAAATCTCTAGCATATTTTTTTTCATGGTGAGCTTCTGTTTCTTCATTCCACAGGCACAAAATAAGATGGTCACTGTTAACTCACTGGCTGTGGGAATAACAGATGTTACTCAGTTCCGTGGTAGGACAACACAGCAGCAGTAACTCTTTCTTTTATATGTGGTAATAATATTACTTACAATAATCAAGAAGAGTACAATATAAATGAGTACTAGTAAAATAGTACTTGCTTTGCAGTGTCTGCAGGCATGACTCAAGACAGAAAAGAAGGTAGGAGTGATGCTAAAAGACATTGCAGCAGCTATACAGATGGTGATTGTAATCACTGAATTCCTAGGTAGTGAAGCAGAAAGCTTCTCCCCTTTGGTATTTCTGTTGGAAAGGGTGAGTCAGGATGAGGCCTAAAATTTACAAGAAACATCACACGGAATGTGAGAATGCCACAGTTCAGACTACTTGGAACAAAGACATGGAGAGTCATGGGAAGGTTGAGGCAGAAAGGCACTTCTGTAGGTTGTCTAGTTGGACACCATTGCTCACAGCAGGGCAGCTGCTGTGCCAATGTTTGACTACCCTCAGCAAGAAACTTTTCTTATATTTAAATGGAATTTCTTACATTGTATCTTCTGCGATGGGCTGCCACTAAGAAAAGTCTGTCTCTGTCCTCCTCACAATCCCCCATCAGCTACTTATATGTACTTCTAAGATGATTCTGGAGTGTTCCCTTTTTGGGGCTAAACAGTCCTAGCTTCTGTGAGCTCAGGAATGGCCTTTGCTTGACTTGGATGTAACCAGTTAACCTGTTAGGAGACAAGATATTACTCACTTTAAAAACAGTCTTGCAGGCTGCTCCCAGAGTTCTGTGACGTCTTTTTCAAGGCTGCTTGTTTGCTTCGTACTGAGCACATCTGACTTCTCCCACCATGGAGGCTGTGCTACAGGAAGCTCTTACAGGGGTGAACTGCTTCATCTGCAATGGAAATAGCAGCTCAGTTAGAGAACACAGTTGTGCACATAAACAATCACCCCAAAGTAGTACCTTTTTTCCTATAAAGCAATAAGCCTACCCAAATTGCATTGCAATCTTATGAGCATCAAACAATATGCAGGATATTGTACTTCTTAGGGTTTGATGTTATTTATCAAACAAAATTCAATTTGCTATCAAACAAAATTCAATTTGCTATCAAACAAAATTCAATTTGCTATCATAGTCAGCAACAATGAGAACATAAGAATATAACTGAGCCTATAGCAGGTCAGACAAATGATGCACTTCACACACTGTCCACTTTCCAACAGTGACTAAAAGCGGATGTCAGGAAAGAGAATAAAATCAAAGTATGCCATGAATCCTTTCTAGAAAACTGTTCCTGCCCTCCCTCACCAGCAGCTCAGGAACTTCAAAGGGTGATGTCTTTGTATCTAAGGGATTCCTCTTCCATGGATTTATCCTGTCACTTTTTGAAACCCTGTGGACTCTGAGTCCGGGTAAACAAAGATGATCAGCTGCTCTGTATTACATGTGAAATGCAAGAACCTGAAAAAACTCAAATAGCCTTGAAAACAGCAGAAAAACCTAGAGTGGCAAAAGGTGATATCTGAGGTAGTTTTCAAAGCTTGGAAACAGTGAACAAAGCTTGGAACAGTGTTTCTTTCGCAGTGGAAAAATAGTTATGTTTCCATATCAGCTACAATAATTTGTAGCTGTATTATATAAAGCTAATAAAATCACCATTTGCTCTTCTGTAAACCACTAACATTCATCACTTCCTTACAAAAAGGTAACTAGAAGGAAATATGCAAATAGCCAAATTATTTTTTTCCTCTTTAACTCTCTTTTTTTCCTTCAAGAAAAAGAGGCACCAAAGCAGTCCATCACACAGGTATTACAGAGCTCTCCCTGTTGTCGCCAGAACATGTACTGTAACCACAGCAACCCAATGAGAAGTTGCACGACTGGCTTACTTGGGGTTTTTGTTACAGCTTTTTTCTTACCTAGCAAGAAGGAAAGAAAGCAACGGCCTGCAGAGCTAAATGCCGAAATCAATACAATATGAATCAATGACTTAAAATCAAAGAATCCTGTGTTGTTGATTGCATGTGCAGTAAGACCCCAGCATAAGAAGTAATAAATTTATATGCTCCCCTCATACTGTGAACACCAACAAAACAAATAGAGCTTAAAAATCCATGGGTCTCAACACAGGAAGAAGTCTTTAAAATATCTAGGAATAACCAGTTGGAATATAATCACATGCAAAATCACCTTTGAAGAGGTACAGAGCAGCACCTGAAAGGCCACTTTCATCAAAGAGAGGATTGTTCAGCTAACAAAAACAAGCATCAGCTGAGGTGCTGATCTCTATGGAATGTACCAAACACAGCTTCATTGCTAATGGCTTTCCAATGGCCACACCTTGCCTCTGTTGCTGATGCAATATGGCGGATGGACAGGGATAAAGAATTGCAGCAATCAAACAGAGCAAGTAGCAAGAAGAATAGACTTCGAATTAGAGAGAGGACATATATGTGTGACTTTTCAGTGATCACCTAAAACAAGAGAATGATCAGGTTTCTATACATAGATCTGTGGAAAGAAAACTGAGTTCTATCAAACCATATTTTCCAGGGCTATCTCTGATGAAATTTAGCTCCATTCCTGGCCTGGAAACAAACCAAGGCATCTCCCAGATTGTCATGGGTTCAGCAGCAGCAGTCATTTTTGTCCTTTAAGTAGTAGCTGGTGCAGCACTGTGGTTTAGATTTTCGGCTTGGGAACAGCGCTGATAACAGCAGTGTTTATAGTTATGGCTTAGAATGTTTAGGCTGGCCAAGGACTTTCTGAGTTTCATGCTCTGC
>JASSUY010033469.1:22976-74159 GCA_032466535.1 Forpus xanthops
TTTATGTTATACCTTAGTTACTAAACTGTTCTTATCTCAACCTGTGGGAGTTGTATTCTTTTGATTCTCCTCCCCATGCCCCCGGATTGGGGAGGAAAGAGGGGGGAGTGAGTGAGCAGAGCAGAGCTGTTTAGGGCCTCAAACCACGACACAGATTGAAGTGGATTCCTGAGGAATTCCAAAGTTTGGCTTGGGACGGTGATATGATTAGCTCCATACACATATGTAATATTAATGTTTACCAGCAGTATCAATACAGTGACATCAGAGAAACACCAATTTTCACCTTTCCTGATAGTCTTCCAAGCAATTAATGAGAGTGTAATTGTAAGGGCTGGATCCTCCAGGTGTGAACAGGTCAAGAGTCTTGCCTCCCAGGTATGTATTCAACAGTGGGTGTTAGTGAGGAACGTACCAATAGAAAAAGCAGATGGTAATGTGATCCTAAAAGACTGTCATAAACTACAAAAATTTGCAGGTTAAGGACTTTTTTGCGTTAATGTCTTTGTGACTCTGATGACTAAGCTGAAGGCAGAGAAAATCCAGGATTCTGTATCTATCTAAACAATATGGACAACTCTATTTCCCCAGCTTCACTACACTGGAGCAGGCTCCAGCAGGCTGCTTAACTTCTCTGGGTATGGCTGTGCTTTGCTTTGGCTTGGTCAGAATTGCATTAGGCTACAGACCCAAAAGTGAAGAAGCAATTTGGGTGGGACACCTAAGCCCCCACAGCAAACATTCATTTTTAATGACCAGCAACCACAGAGCTGAGATCAAAAAGACCAAGTGCAAAATCCTTTTCTTTTAAGTTTGTCAGCAGTCAGTCATGGGCAAGTAGGGAATTGCACATTCCTATATGATGTCCGTACATCTGCCCGGGCCAACTTAATAGTAGCTGGGAACAGCTTAGACTGCGCAGATCTAAGTGAAGTTTTTATTCTGAGAACAAGGGTGTATTAGTTACAGCAGAGCTTGCTGAATGGGACTAGATACTTCCTGGATTCAGGCTTGCTTTGTGATCCAATTAAAACCTAGCTTAAATACATTCATCCTGAACTGTATAGTGTGCACCAGAGACACAGGACAGATGAGAGCTGGGCACCTGCGGCGCCCAGCACTTTTGCTACTAATGCTGTGTGTTGGCCCTACTAACTTTCGTAACTTGCATGCGCTGCAGTTCCTTCTGGTTGCTCTTTCAGAGTGAAGTCCCTGAAAAGCAGGCTGATTTAATGTGGTAATGAGTAGCTGTGGAGAGTCCTCAAAATGGGGAAGAATGTCATATCTCAAAGGTCCAGGCTCAGCAATTAAGAAGTTGTGCAACTTCTTCCCACTCTAGGAACTTCAGTGAAGAAACCTGGAGACTTCACATCACAAAGACCAGTTCACCAGAATATCGATGGTGATCTGTAACGTGATCAGTGTGGTTAAAGTCATGTTTTAGAGTAGTCATTTCAATCACTTATGTCCTTTGCACAATACAGATATCTGATTTCTATTTTTTGCTCATTTTCATTCTAATTTTTACTGCAAACTCTCTTTGCATGGTGACAGCATCCACACTGGCTGTGAGAGAAATGCCTAGACACCTCCCTTACAGTGAGCTCCTGAAGAACACCAAAGGCTTTTAAGCTATGTTTCACTGGATTAAAAGTAGTCTGGGATGAGCAGCAAACACATATTTATAGGCAACTCCCATCCTGTCTCCTGCATTCTTGCAGGAAGGTATTTGCTCCCAGGCTTAATATTGGTTAACTCAGTGGTTTTCTGAGCAGCAGCAAACTCTGATAAGTTCTGTCTGGCCTCTGGGGAGTTTCTTCAGCCTCCCTGGAGGTATGGCTGTCCTCCTTTGCTCTTCACTGCTATGTCTTCGAGTCCACCTGAGTCATCGATCCCTTCAGCTGTACCTCAGGCACAGCACATTCAGCTGCTTGGGCTGGGATGAAACAACCTTTGCGTGCTGCAGGGGTTTCCAGCCAAACCACGCTTCCTGAAGGATGATAGTCCAGAGGACAACCAAAGGTACTGTTCAAGCCAATGGCTTACACAGGGTCTGAGTCTTCCCTCCATATAGGCAGAGCAGCCCCCAGCCCAGAACTGCTCTTGGCACTATAGTTTAAATATTCTGCTTGTGCTACAGATGCTGGGTCTGCGATGTAGATTGGAGAAGATGATGCCCTTGATTACTGGAACCTCTGTGTGGCTTCTGGGAACTGTTTCTGGCCAGGATCCAGAACTCAAGGTTGATGTTATGGAGCTCAGCTTACTCTGAATTTCTTTTGTATCCTGAACTTCACATCAGCACCAGGATAAGGTATTAGTTTGATCTTCTTACTCATTCTCTTGAGAACATGATGAGGTGTGTGGCCTCATATGAGAATTTTGTCCCCTTTTCCAACTTAACACATGCAGCCTAGTGCTACTTACTTCCTTTAACACGTTTTGCACGATTGATGGTTCCAGACTGTGTAAGGCACACAAGCTGCACTGATCATAATTGTATGTTTTATCTTTTCAATTAACTGCTCTGATTTCAGCAAGTTTATCAACATAACCAGACTTAGTAAGTTGTTACTGATCATGTAGTATGGAGGGACCTTCCAATCTGAAGCTTCTCTGCTGTGGATGTGGGTAATCACAGTTTTACTAAAGAGCCAATCTGGGCTTTGGCTGGAAGCAGCAATCTGCACCCAGTCCCCTGAGGTTGGACTGGTAACAACAATGGAACACAGTGACATGAAGAAAAAAGCGATCTCTATTCAAACTCCTTTGCTTCTTGGTCGTTGCTGGCCTGCTGCTAGGATTGTTCTTACAGCTTGTTCTTTCTCATGAAATTAGCTAGCACAGATGGACAATGTTCAGCTCTGACACATTCAAAATCTCATGAGTCTTAAGAAACCTGCTCTGCCACTTCAAGTGCAGGAAACATTGTGCTGGTCTCCATTGTGTAGGTTTCAGAATTTTCTCCTGATGAGAAACCCAAACATTTTAACCATAAAGCCATGTGTATGTGGACAGATTCGCATGGGGTTCTAGAACACCGCAGAGAGCAGCCAAACCTTAGTAAGGGTCAGCAGCCAGGGAGCGCCCCTGTGTGACCCTGGGATGACTGCACAGCAGCGCACGAGCTACGCTGGGCTGAGATCAGGGTAACGAGACCACAGTCTGGCACCCAAAAGCAGCTCCCCAAAGCCACAGCCGCGCAATCGGGCCGAGGAGGAGCCACCGGAGTTTACTGCAGCCGCCCTTCCCCTCTCCGAGCGGGACTCGCAGTCCAACACGCCTCTGCCTGATCGGCGCTGCTGCGGCAGCCCCGGCGCTGGGCCGGATGGCTGCTCACGGGCCGGCAGTGCCCCCATGCGGCTTCTCCGCGGAGCGCGGGCGGCGCGGCCCAAGCGCCCGCAGCAGCGAGCCCTGCGGAGGGGTTCTGTGTGCTTGGGCACGACCCGGCCGGAGCTGGAGGGCTGTGTAGCGCTTATCCCTCGGCTGGGCCCTGCTCAACACCCTCCTGGGATGGGTGTTCACGTTGTTCCAGGGGCTCCGCTAGCAGAGGCACACACGGAGCAGGTGTGGAGGATCACTGGTGGGATGCAAAGCACTTTCAGCCATGGGTTTCACTGTCCAGGAACCTCACAGCTGCTCCTTGCCCTACTGCCTGATTATATGTGAGCTCAGAGTGGAAGGCAGCTCTCCGAGCATCTCCTGCAAAGGGGAAATAAATCCTTCATCAGTTCCTTCCACGGGAGCCCAAGGAGTGACAAAGTACAGCGGTGTGCTCAGCTTTGGTTGTCTTTGTTCTGGTACTGGAAAGTGGACTGTGTCGGGACCCAGCCTTGAAAGTGACAGAGCAAATGATCTCTGCTCTGCAGGGGGAGTACTGCCCTCTGCAGCTTTGCCCTACATCTCCAAAGCAGCCTGCTCCCAAGGCAGTAACCTCTGAGATTCTGAATGACAGACACAAAGCAGAGGACCCTTAGTTTCATGTCTGAGGAAGCTGTGACCTCCTTATTTGTTCTCCTCTAAATCCTCCAAGGCCCCAGCTATCTAAGTCGAGCTCCAGATAACCACTAATAGCACCAGCAAAGCCAGGCCTGAAAACACTTGAAAGATGAGGTTCTCAAAAGTAGTATAAGTCAGCTGGAAACAAGCAGTGGCGTGTGTGTCCTCAGCTTCGTCAGTGTTTCTTAAAGTCCAAGTCAGGCTTGTGCTGCTTCACTGGTCCTTGCAGTTTTCAGCACAACACTTATCTGAAAGAGCACATCACAGCTTTGGAGGCTGGTTTTGTTGGATAAAGTTTCCCTTTGTTTTATTGACAACAGAGTGGTAGCAAAAGTTTACCTTTAAAAAGTAATCGCAACAATGCTGAGATAAAAATCACACCACAAGCCTCAAGTACCACCACAGTATGTGGCTCTTTCAGTCCTAACTCCTCCAAGGCAGCTGACCAGATAAACCACATAACAGGAGTCCCCACCTCACTACAAGCTTTGAAACAGTTGGGGTGTGATTATTCTACAGTGTTTAATTCATCACTGTCACCCCAAAAGACAAATTCCAGTCCAAAAGCAGAATAATTGTCCTAGTCACCCAGCCCACCAGCATGTGTCTCTCATGTACTGCTCTAGAAGTGGCAAATCAGTAACAGCCTGGCTCCCCAGGTTTGCACTTCGTTTCGGTTTTGAGTATTTACTAGCCCTTCAAAAGGACCTTCCTTCTGAACTGAGGTACAAGCAGCACTGGTGATAAAGTCCCACACAGCAGCATATTTGCCATGGTATAACTGCAATGGCTTCAGAAGGTATCTTCCTCCCTCCAAAGCATTGCCCATGCATCAAGTGTCCTTGTAACTCTGGTACTCTCCTAAATACCTCCTGCACACTCACATGTATGCCACTGAGAGATACCGCTCACAGGTCTCTTCCTGTTACATGTTGTAGCGCAGGAACATAGAATCATGGAATAGTTAGGATTGGACCTTAAGATCATCTAGTTCCAGTCCCCCTGCCATGGGAAGGGACACCTGCCACTAAACCATGCCACCCAAGGCTCTGTCCAACCTGGCCTTGAACACTGCCAGCGAAGGAGAATTGACAACTTCCATCGGCAACCCATTCCAGTGCCTCACCACCCTTATAGTAAACAATTTCTTTCTCATATCCAATCTAAACTTCCCCTGTTCAATTTTGGTTGTCATCTTTGTTGCTGCTATTCAAGATAGTAAAACTTCCATAGCCATACTGGTGGTCTGCAGCTGCATCACCAGCACATGCACATGACATTAATTGGTCCATTCCTATCTATGCTGTGTCCTGGAGAAGTGGTTAGGTACCACTTTAGGTTACTATTGCAACAGACAGAGGGGCTGGATACACAGATGCGTAGCAGTTCCTGAGACCAGATGGAGGTGGTCTTTTGCCTATATGGGTTTCAGTCCAAAACATTAGTCACAGGATCTGAAGCATGAAAAAGTTTGGGTTGGAAGGGACCTTTAAAGGTCACCTAGTCCACACCCCCTACAGTGACCAAGGACACCTTTGACTAGAGCAGGCTGCTCAGAGCCCTGTCCAGCATGACCTTAAATGTTTTCAGGGTTGAGGAATCTACCTCCTCTCTGCACAACCTATTTACATTCACTGAATTTGCCACTTTGTGACTTCTGACTGAAGTTACAGGCTAGTGCCCTTGCATGTGTTAGACCTGGGCTTAACTTCTTAATGTATTTTCTTTTTTTTTCCTTTTGGAAAAGTTGATGACAATGAAATATTCTCAAGCATCATCTGGAAAGGTGATCCATGGAGCACTCAATCTTATACCAAGAAGCAAAGCCACACACACACACCAAAGGAAACTCTCTCATTAGGTCTGCCCTGCAGGGAGGAGTTTGCCCAGCTCAGCTGAGCTCTGGTAGCTTCCGCTGGCACACTTGATAGAACTTAATGGTGTACCCCACATTGATAGAGAGAGCCCTATGGTGTACCCCAGGGATCTGTGAGAGAGATCAGACCAATATATCAGCAAAAGAGGCATCAGAACAAATGAGGGAGCACATGAGCTGCATTTCAGGCTGAAACCTCTACATTTTTAATGAATGCAGCTTGTTTACACACCTGATAGACAGTGATGCAGATGGAAAGTAGGATTCAAAGCCATCACAGAACCTTAAAAATAGCACAGTGAAAGTCATTGGAGGTGGTGCGGTTTAAGCCCAGCTGGTAACTCAGCACCATGAAGCTGTTTTCATCTCTCTCCTCTGGGTAGGATGGGGATTAGAATCCAAAGAATATAAATCCCATGCATTGAGATAAGAACAGTCTAATAACTAAAGTAAACATAATACTACTACTAGTAGTAATATTAATATCATTATTATCATTATAAATATAATAACAGGGGAAGAGAATATAAAACTAAAAAGGGAAGGGGGAAAACGATAAACACAAGTGATGGACAATACAATTTCTCACCCCCCTCTGACCAATACCCAGCCTGATCTGAGTAGCTATCTGGGCCTTCCAGGTAACTCCCCCCAGTTTATATACTGGGCATTATATACTGCTGTGGCATGTCTTAACCCTTTGGCAAGTTTGTATCAGGTGTCCTGTCTCTGCTTCCTTCTTGTGCCCCTTCCCTTCCTCCTTCCCGTGCCCCTCCTCACTGGCAGAGCATGCGACTGAAAAAGTCTTTGATTGGGTAAGCATTACTTAGCAACTAAATCATTGGTGCATTAGCAGCATTGTTCTCACACGAAAGCTGAAACACAGCACTGCACCAGCTGCTAAGAAGGAAGAAAATAACTTTTAATTCTGAGCCTAGGACAAGAGAACAGGAAACGAAAATGCCTGAGTGTGGAAGCTTTCGACTCCAGCCCTGAGGGAATGACCCAGAGTCATGAGAATATAGGCCAGATATTGAAGCAAAGAATGAGAAGCAGCAGGAGACAACAGAATATAATTTGTGCAGATAGGCTGTAGCAGCCTCTGCAGAAAGAATCATAAAACATTCTAATGAGGGAATATTTTATATTGTTGTGAGCATCCACAAGCAGAAGTGGAAAACTTTTGAGACAGAACAAGCTACTTCAATGTAAACACCACCTTTGTTTCACAGCTAACAATGCAGTAGCATTTTGCTAACATGGATATTATTTAGGGTGATACTAATAAGTATAATAAGAGTTATACAATTAAGCAGAGCAAAGCAAAATATACTTAGTTCATCACAGGGAAAATTGTTCTTGTAAATTAGCTTCCTTAGGGAAGCAGCTGCAATGATTTCTAATTTGCTTGGAGTTAGAAGGGAGAAACATTGAGGTCACATGGTAGAGAGCACTGGTGTATGGATGAGCAAGCCCTTTTCTCTTTGGAACTGGGTGTATCACTAGATGCATTTCTAAAGGCATAAAAATGCTCATAAGGATTTTGCTAGTTGTTAATAGTAATGGCAAGTCAGAAGAGAGATGATCAGAGAAAAAAGGAGTTCATCACTGTAAGGGTAGTATATGATAAAAGAATGAGACTTGGGGGAAGGAGAAACCACATTCCAGAAAGGAGCCACTGCACCTGTAATCTCTGCTTGAAGAAAAGAGTAGACAATGACCGAGGATCAGTAAGAGGAGGAAAGAAGTTAGCTCTGAGAGGCTTACGTTGATGAGAGAGTGAAAATCAAGACAAAGAGAAATGAGTGATGATGGAAAAAGGAAACACGTGTTTGCGAGCAAAAATAGTTGCAGTTATAGGAAGCGTGTTATGGAAACTGATTGCTTGTCCCAGGTGGTTAACTGTAACTGCAACCAACCATAGTATTTACAAGAAATGTTTCCAAATGGCAGTCACTATGTCTTTGTGTAGTAGATAAGCACTGACAGGAGGAAAGCAAAGACAGAAAGACTGAAAGGCAACAGAGGAGTCTCTTAGTGTGGGATTAGAAGATGAGCATTCCTTGTGCTCAACTCTGAGTTTAAGCTTTGTGTCTCTTCCACTTCTCAATAGCCACCGTGGGTGCCCCAGGCTCTGCTGGATCATCATCAAGCATACTTAACCACTGAAGGAAAACACTGTTTAGATCAGAGTTCAGAGTGCTGTCAAATGTAGCCCAAAGTGCACCCTGGTCTGGACCCTTTTGAAACAAAGGGAGCAGTGTCTTCAAGCAATCCCAAGTGCCAGGAAGCAGAAAAGGAGAAGGTGTAATTCTAGACTTGAGGCTACAATTACAGTAGAAAGAGAGGACAAATACAAACTGTTTACTGGACAGTAAACTTGTTCTAATTGTTGTAGAGAGTTCTATTCTGGTAGCTATTCTTACCCCAGGAGGGAAATAGATTTGTATTCATAATCTCTGCATTGATATAACTGATAAGGTCACGAGAGGGGAGGGAAGGAATAAGTTGCTCCATAGTTTTTAACAATAATTATAGTTTTTATAGTTTTTAACTATAAACTTTATAGTTTTAAACTATATTGGTTAAAAAAAAAAAAAAAAACACACACACACAAAAAAAGAAAACCAAAAACATATACCAAAATAACTTTTCTTAGCAAAATATCTAAATCTTTAAGACAGACAACCCACTTTTTGAATGCTAACAATAGTGATTTGGTTTAAGTCTTGTTTCCACAAAATATAGCTAAAACTGTGCTCAAAGGAATGCATTCCCCCAAAACTTTACTGGCAACCAGCAGCAGGCTTTGTAGACTCAGCCCTTGGTGTGTTGTTAGCACACACTTCTGTAAGGTGCGTATGGGTACTTTACACAGGATTCTCTTCCTCTCTTAATTTTGTAGCAGCAGCAGCTCTTTTTACTGTAAGTCTTTCTGGCTGCTTGTTTTATGTTTACTTGTGGGGACAATTAGGATCCTCTCACAGGAGAGGGCTGCTCTGTTTCAACACTTCCCACAAGTTGTTATGGGGGACAGGAAGATGATGCTACCTCAGTAGATCCCAACATGGGTCATAACTTCACAGGCAAAGCTCAGGAGCCAGCTGTATCTTCTTCAGCTTTCTCATTGCTTGAACCATATATTACTCTTGAGCTTCAGAATTAAAAGCATACTGCAGAAACTTACCCTAGTTAGAGTTGCTTAACTTTGGCTCTGGAGCCCTGAGCTAAAAATTTATATTAAATCCTGACTTGACTCAGGCTTAGCTTCAATTTTAATATAACAAAGCCCAAAGATTTGAAGGGCTCTGCAAGATTTTGAAGAGAGTAAAAATCTCTGCCAGTCCATGATCTTTAGCAGTATTAGTGAAAGAAATTAAATCACTTTGTGTGGAAGAGGAAAACAACACATAAAAATCTATTCACAGAAGTGAATCTATAACCTAGTCCTGTTATTCACAGATTATTTGGTACCACTGCATGACCATTACAAGGACTTGCCCCCTGGAAATCTGTCAGGCACCACTATTAGTCTTTTGTGTCTTCTCTTTTGCAATCAGAAATGCTAGCTGCATCTTATACATTAAACATGATTTAGAAGCTGCTTTGCCAGCGTATTATCTACACTGAAATTAGGGTGATAAGATGTTCTGGGTTCAGCTGTAGCAGTTATTTTTCTCCTTTTGACTTTAGCCTGAGAGCAATGCTGATAATACCAATGTTTTTAGTTGTTGCTAAGTAATGTTTACCCAATCAAGGACTTTTTCAGTCTCATGCTCTGCCAGTGAGGAGAGGCACAGGAAGCCAAGAGGAAGCAGAGACAGGACACCTGACCCAAACTAGCCAAATGGCTCTTCCATACCCCAGCACATCATGCCCAGTATATAAACTGGTGGCAGATACCTGAAAAGGCCTAGATCACTGCTCTAGTCGGGCTGGTTATTGGTCAGCAAGTGGTAAGTGGTTGTATTCTCTTCCCTTGTTATTTCCCTTATCATTATTATTATTGGTGGTAGCAGCAGTGATTTGTGCTATACCTTAGTTACTGTACTGTTCCTACCTCAGCCCATGGGATTTGTATTCTTTCGATTCTCCTCCCCATCTCTCTGGGAGCAGAGGGGAAGGAAGAGGGGAAGTGAGTAAGTGGCTGCATGGTTCTGAATTCCCAGCTGGGCTTAAACCATGACGTAAGCATAGATAAATAGCCAGTTTTACACAATGACAGAACATGTTATCCCAAAGGGTGCTAAAGCATTTCCAGAATACAGATGGATAGCAGGTCAGAATAGAATATGCTGCACAAAAGCGGGCAGAGGAAAGGAGAGAAACTTTTGACCTCAGGCCCTTGGGCAATGGATTAGATCTCCTCTCATAGAGCCATATGAAGTTTCCCATGTCCATGCAGAGCAAGCCTGACCACCAGGGTGGAAGCTTTCTGTCTAGTGAGCCTTCAGGAAATCACAGGGCTTAGGGGATCTTTCTGCAATTTGGACTAGTTCTTCCAATGAATTCAGGACACACAAGAGACTCCTACCCTACTAGGTAACAGTTTTCACATAGAGCAAGACCATCAATTACACAAGGCCAGCTGAAAATGGTGTGGATAAACCAGATTGACAGTTACAAATTTAAGGCATAAGTTGCTAACCATGGGCCATCTGTAGGAAGCATTCTGTAGATGACTCTATCCTCTATCGTGACAGATTTAACCAGAAACAGTCTTTTTAAAAGTGAACAGCAAATGTAATGTCAGAAAATCTTTCATCTTCTTGTCTGTGACAGCAAGCAGTGAGGTAGGAAAAAGCAGCAAACTCCACAGGTGTGGGCGACAGCTAATGCTGACATAGCTATAACGTAGCCAGGGGTTAAATTAAAAAGTCCTTCTGATTATCATACGATTTCCCCCATTGCCCACAAACCACTTCCTTTTCTACTCATGAATTATTTACCTCTTCACAGTAGACAGAAATCTGGTGCCTCTGTGTCAGGCAAGCATGAAGTTCGTTGCTCTAACTTTCTGTGTCCTCTGCTTTCAGTTTGAAGTCCTGTATGGTGAGTAGTATTTTGGATTATTCTCTTTGCAGTAGATGTCTCTATGGAATAGAACTCACCCAATGACAGGAGATAGTAAAGGAGGATAGTAAATAGCAAGGGTTGGAGGAACAGAGGTAATGAAGGCAAACAGCAGCAAAAAGACTGCTCTCAACTTCAATGCCACTAGAGTTGGTGTGAAGAGAATTCCTGCCAGCACAGGGCATTTGCTCTGAAACTAAACAGTACACATTTTCATTGTTTATATCCTTTAGCTCGTTTGCTCAGTGTTATCTTCTAGCTGTTTAGACTGTAGTGTTCCCGCCAGCTTCCCTTGATGAGCAGAAGGTGTTATAGCAGCATGCGAGTAAATGGCTTAATAAGGGAAGCCAGATTATTGATATTGAACCTGCTCTTGTCTGGATAGGGAATTTTTTTACTATCAAAAATGTGTATAGCATGGAAGAGTGGATGAGATAGTTTTGGTGCAGGCTTGAAATGCAGGTGACTTAAAAGGAAGTGTAGCATCCCTAATGCTGTGTTGAGAAGGCACATGGTGACAGCACTGATCTTAATCCAGCCACAAACATGGATGTAGCGTTTTACTAGAGTCAGTGTTTTATCACAGCTACACAAAGTAAAATAACAGAGCTCACATTTATCTGTAGCCTCTCTGACTCCCCCTGTTACCAGGCAATCACTGCAATACAGATAATATCTAATTCAGAAGAGTTTCTTTTTTTCCATACGTATACTTCCCAATGATTTAGTATGATGCATCAACTAAGTAAGACCTGAGATTTAGTGTACACTGTTACTAAGCACCATCTGAACGTGCTCCCTTGAAGGTTATGCCAAAGGCTATCAAATATGTTTGCTTCTGGAATTCTAGTGATGCAGGACAAGTCTCAAGTCCCCTGAAGAATTTAATTACTCCTGAGGTTTCATATAGAATTTAAGCTTTCATTTAAAAAAAAAACAGTTTCCAGATCTTCAGGCAATGCAGATACCCTTCTGAAGGTTAACTAATACAGCAACAGTATATTGAGTTTTCAGAGACTGAAATGATGAGTGAAATCACAGGGGAGGAGGATGGTGATCGTTATCTCTAAAGGGACATGAGCTATTCCTTTTCTCCTTGAAAAGTTATTCTTAAATCTGCTAAAGAAAAGCCCTATCAGTTTTGTTAAATATTTCTCAGCTAGTCAACTTAGCAGGTATACTCAACCAATATGTTTTTACATGTGGCTGGAGCTATCTAAAGGGCCATTCTTAATGGGAAGAAATATGCTGCAATTTAAGGGTGCAATCAATTGTGCTAGCTGATAGCATTTCTCCCTTCTTTTTCCCTTTCTCCACACATGGAGGATAGGTTTGGTCAGGGGGCTGAGGAAAGGAAATGGCAGGAGAAAGAGCCTGCCTGTAACAAGATATGGCGCCTCTCAGGTTTTTTACATTGCAGTGCTTTCAGTATAAAAAGTACTAATTATTATCATTCTTGCTAAAAAGAAAAGAACTGTAAAAGATCAGCTTCATGTAAGACACATTAGCAAGATACTCTCATTCAGAGAACAAGTCAGCACTTCAGAGAGTGCTCAAGCACTGTGGCGAATTTCTGGGCACAAAAGGAGAGTATTGGAGATTTTGTTGGTTGGATTGATTGGTTGGGTTTTGTTGTTTTAAGTGATTATAAACCCTACTTGTGACCTACAGATAGGGTTTTTATCAATGTAAATAGGTCACAGAAGGTGATGTATGTGTGAATATGTGCATTTTGATTTGATATCCCAGTTGTGATAAAGAAACTGTTGTGAGAACATGGAGCCTCTCTGGTGCCTGCAGAGAGAGGCAATGAGGTTTGGGAGTACAGAGCTGTAGGATTCCATAGCACTTAAGGCCTTTGCTATGAAACACTGCACGTGAGCTTTTGCATGCCAACATTTGCAAAGCATTATTACTGTTACCCACAGATGTCCTGTTATTATTTCTCAGAAGGATGTCTGAAATATTATCAACAATGGCTGCTGTATCAATGATGTATTTTATAAGAGTTTCTTTATTTCACAATATATGTTATACCACAGAAATCATTCCGATTATAAATGGCTTCCTAGAGTAATTCTATCCATTACTTGCTTTGCCCAGAAACATGTCTTTCCTCTCTTAATCCTTGATTTTTAAAAGCAAGGATCATTCTAGTTTCGAGCATATGACTAATAACACTGAATTGACACTCATCTTTCAGAGTGCCTTGAAAGGTCAAAGTTATAGCAACTTTAAAAACTGTGTTGGTTCATTATGCATTTGTTTTTAACAGATGAAATGCATTTGGTTTAGAGGCAGGGTCTGCATTCTGCTTGTTCATCTTCAGAGGCAGACACACTCGAGTGAAATGATCCTTTTTTTTCATCAGCTAATTAGTTTTCTGAGAGCTGAGGCAGGTGAAACAAACAGCAAGAAAACCAAGCAGGAGTATTCTATTCCCTTACCCTACAGCCAAGGTTCCACTGGCCTCACTGTACACTCACATTACAATAGAAATGCCCAAACCTCTTCCAAAGTGCTTTCCCACTGCAGTAAAGATGAAATCAAGACAGAGTACACACATATACAAAATGTACACACACACACAAAATGTGCACACACACATTCTTTCATAGTTTGACATAGCAAAATGTTACTTTCATACACATGTTCATCTCTTGGATTCACATCTGAACAACAGTGTTTGCCTTGACACTCTGCTTCACATGAGGTGAGCCAGGAACAACTCCATTCAACTTCACAGTGTGACACTGCTATCAAATGAATAAAAGGTTTTTTTATTGTCTCAAAACTTTCATATGCAGTTGAACTAGCTCCTTTATGAAAAATACCAAAAAGGAACCTTTCTGCCAAATCTAAGCAGTTTTATGACTGACCCAGTGAGATTCTTATGCTCATTTTCAACAGTACTGTGATGTAGTCTTTTATCCACTTGTTTTTTTGAGGTGGTATTAGGAAGGTTTAGTGAGCAAATCACTCAATATTATTGGAAGTTTAAATTCCAGTTTCTTATTTCCCATCCCACGAAATGTCATTTATTTTGACTGTAACTTAGCAGATGACATCCCAAATGCAACTGGTCATTAGCTACAGAGTGTTACAGGCCTGTACAATTACCCTAGGATTGAACCCACACAAGTGGAAGCAGGAGAACAGCAATCAGGCAGAGGGAAGGGAGAGTAAGCCACCTTTTAGTATGCAGTGAGAGCATTCACATTAGGAGCTGATACAGTACAGCTAGTGAGTTGGAAATTCATAACTGATCTCACCCATTGTGGTCATCTATGTAGGCAGTTTTGTATTTTAATCTCAGGCATCGTTGAACTCATTGTAAAATGTGGTCCCTTTATACTATGCTAAGCACACTCACTTGTTTCAGAGGAATACTAATTGCATCACATTTGCCAAAATGCTCATTCAGAGAAACACATTGCTGAGTCCTGAAAATAGGCAGTTAAGGCTTCTTGGCCTGAGAGAATACAAAACAGACTCTCAGTTTGCCACAAGGTCACATGAACTACATGCTTAATGACCTCTCTCTGCCCTTTTCCATTAAAAACAAGAATTAAAACCATTATCTCTGACAAACATTTTAAACCACCTGCTATGAAAGGGCAATTTCATTAGCTAACAGCAAAATTTGACTATTCTTAGAGACAGAGAAATGAAATTCAAAGCTGGTGCTTCACTCAGAGCCAGGTAGCCCTGCTCTCCTCTGGGGCTCTGAGTGAATAAGGCACTGCTTGCCTCTGTAGCTGTCCTGACAGAGCCAGATCTGCCTCTCCTCTCAGACAAGCAGTGACAAATGTAGAAGTTTCAGCTACAGGTGGATGCTTCTCAAGAGTATCAGGTTGGCTTGCACATTCACCATGCTCCCTAGCTTCTGCTATATCAGTACACTTGTTTTTTTCTTCCCTAAATAATGTGCCTGCTGCTGGGCATAATTTAAAAGTTACACATTACCGAACTACATGCCATTAAATTACAGAGCATTTAAAAGACCTTTACTTCAAAAGTTATCATTGCAGCTGTTTTCTGTCACCATGCAACATGCAATTCATCAAGAACTGTTCATTAGAACTTTGCTTTCAGCTTTTCACACTATATGCCATCATGAGGGCTCACGCTTTCTGTGTCTGTGCCTTCAGTGTATCTAGAGCTCTATTTCATTGTGGGTTGGCGAGATATGTGTTTTATCTGTCTTATCTTCACACCAGTGGTACAAGATGCCAAACACCTTGTCCATTATCACACACTTAAATAACTGTTGCTGAATTAGAGAAGGGTGCTGACCATGCATAGTAAACCAGGAATATGATAACTAGGAGAGGGTAAATCAATCAAAAAGGGGTAACAGTTGCTACTGCTTTCCAAACGAGCATCACAAGGCATCTTCCAGAAATCCATTAGCTTTGTGTCACACTAAAAATATTTTAAACAAGTATAATTCAAGGCAGTATCTTTGCCAGTGGTGGGAATTGAGGAGAAAGAATTCAGAAAAGGAAAAAGCGTGGGCGTTAAAAGATTGGCTCTGTCCAGAAAGAGTTAAGAGCATACAGAAGTACTCAAATGAGAATAGTCTGTTCCTGTGCATATGCAGGCTGGATGTCAAAGATAACAGGTGCCTTGGAAAAGGGATTATTTATACTGTGTAATCCTGTGTGATACATGACACAGCCGGGGACTTTGTGCAGATCTAGACTACCGACATAGCAGTAACAACAGGAATAGGATGATGCATCAAAGTATTTAAATATTGGCCCTGTATTTCCTTAACATCACAAAATCCTGGTTTAGGGTATATTTCAATCTCAGCAGTTTCTGAAGAACTTACTTAAGTTACCAGAAAACAGAAAAGCAGATAACAGTTTTTCTCTACTTGTGTACTGGTCTGTACCCTTAATTTTAGGGCCCCACAAAAAGAAAATTTCCAAATAAAACCCTCTTGGGCTGTGTTATGCTGCCAGTACTGACACACAAACCATTTCAAAGCAGTACATGCCACCAACCCAGCCAGAAAATTCCACTCTCAGTATAGTGCTTGTCTCCTGTAATGGAGGTTGCCTATGCACAGTAGACTGAATGCAATTTGATAATCATGAAGAGGAAAAACTGCTGCTGATAAAAGAACACAACTATATGCATTGCCTGAATATTTTGTTGCTGTATGTACTGGAGCGTCTTCAAGATACTCATTCTGGATGTGCCATAAGAAGATGTTCTGGTACAGTGCTGAGCAGTGGGGGAAACAGAATGAACATAGACTGACATGAGTACTTTAGTTTGGAAGCAAAGTATAATTCTGGTTCAGTGCAGAATCTGGATTCATAAGAAGTCAAAAAACGCTTTTTTTTGGGGGGACAGATTTCCATTGGGGGAAATTTTAGTTTTATCTTGGCTTTTATTTATGAATTAAGTCTATCACTTTGCTGAGGCGTTTTAAGAATTTGCAAATGCTATATATATAATCGATATCAATTCTTACCTATTGCATTGTCTTTCTACTTTGTCTTTTCTATTTCATGCTTTTATCATGTCATAAGATTTTATAGTGCAGCACGGACAGGATGAGATAGGTTAACAGAACAAAGTGGAAAATAACTTTAGCATGTTAATGTTGCATGGCTCAGCTTCTGTTCCTGCATCTCTCTTCTTGAATTTTAAACAGGAAACAATTCTGTATTTTTCAGGATTAGACAGCTGCTCTCCAAGACCGTGCAAAAATACAGGTATGACACGTGCATAATTTGGTTTATGGTTTAAAATGCCTTTCTAGATCAGAAAATACTGACATCAAATGAAAAAATAGTAATTCTTTTACAGAACACTTTAACATATTTTTGTTTGAGAGAGTTTCCCATGCTATTGTTTGCTGATTTACAAAGTCAAACTGTGAGGTAGCAGGAGTTGGTCAGTCAGTTTGTTTTCTTTATGATCTTAAAGGTCTTTTCCAACCTAAATGGTTTTGTGATTCTATGATCATTAGGGTGCAAAATATGAACCATAAACCAGAGATAATCATCTTTGTCTCACCTTGTTTTAAAACAATTTGTCTGAGGCAGGGATTATATGTCCATATAGTGTTTTGTCCAAGGCAGCCTTTGAACATTCTCAAGTAACTCACTGATCCCATGCTAACAGTAGTCTCTCCAGCCTTATAATGAACAATAGGCCAGATCTTACTTATTTTCTCAGTAGTACCTGACATGACCAGACTGATGCACTGGTATCTCATTGTACAGGCTGCTTTCCACAGCCAGACTATTCTGAGTGCCTACATGCCTTAAGTTTTAATCACATGGTTCACTTTTTATTTAAATGAGTTTCTTAACATTTTTAGGGATTCTTTTCATTGCTATGTGAGTGACTATAGTTTTCATGTCTTCAGATCAGCCTCATGTCTCTGAATCCCAAATGATGGTGGAATTTGAAAATGGAAATTTCAAGTTCATATTCCCCAACCCCAAAAATGTGAGTGAATTCAGCATGACCCTCTTCAAAGGTCATGAAAAGAAGGAGATCTGTGCACTCCATTTGAGTGAGGGGAACGTTATTCCCAAGAGCAATGTCACCTACTGTCAGACAATGCATTCAAAAAGCAGCACCACATTCATCCTTAAAAATCTGGAAAGAAAACATATGGACATGTATACCTACTGCCTGGAGATGTTCTTACCCCCTCCTTATATAGATTGCCGGCTGAAGGAAACCTATTTGTACATCCAAGGTAAGTTTATTTCTGTCCTCACTTCAGGTTACTGATAAGCAGACATTGGACATAGGTATGCTGCAGTGAAAAATACAACTAGATTTTGCACAGACGTTTCTAAGACAGCTTAAAACTGAGCAGGGGGCTGGTCACAGTGGAGCTGAGTTGACAGACTGCTCAGTGGGACCACTCCATAGTAATTCATCTTCTTGTGCAGGCTTTGTAGGCCATGCTGAGCTCTGCATACTGTTGGTGGCGTGCAAGCTAGCTAAACATCTTCTAGAGTATTGTGGTCCCACCTTTGCCTGCAGCACAAATTTCCCATTGCTCTTTTTACAAGCTGCTGTGAATGTTGAGATTATTTCTAGCCAGAGAAAAGAATCCATCCTGAGAGCTATCTTTATGTGCCTAGGATAAGAAAAACCCAACACTAAAACACAAAACAGCTGTCAAATATCTGTGCTAGTAGTGGTAAATGGAACTCTGATGCCACACTGATGTAAAGATTACGTTTACCTCTCTGAAGCAGGCCTCAAGTTTATAGCCTTTTTAGACCAGAGAAGATTCACAACTGCTGAGGATTTTTGGCCTTTTACTGAGAAGGGCTTGGACTAACTTTAGAAGGCTCACTGAATAGGCTTTAATTTTTAATTGCCTTTCAGTGACTCTTTGGTATACCAAGTGAAGAGACTTAATAGTGGTTTTGCTCACACCTCTTCTTGGTTCTCTGTATAGTCCAGTTTCAACCTGTTGCTGCCTGTTGTCCTTCTCTTGCTATCTTTCCTACCTCTCAACACAAGGACTAAACAAAGAAGGTGAAATGCTAAGGCTACAATTATGTGGTTGGGTCAAATTATCTCTCAGCCTTCTCTAAACTTAAATCAGCTCTCAGAATTAAGACGTGGTATCCTTTTTTGCCTGCAGTGTTTCCCAAAGCTGCCCATTTCCATTTTTATGGATAGCCAGATGTTCATAGCTATTGCCAGATATTTCATGCCCTATCATATTTTCTCCCTGATCTGGGCAAGGGCAATCTTGTGTCCCTCAGCTTGCCTTCCTATTCAAACACGACCACCTTTCTTTTTTCCAGGCTGCCCTTTAAATCACCTGTAGTATTCACTGAATGTAAGCTTTGCTCAGATCTGAAATACCATCAGGATCTCAGACCTGGCTTGGTTTCTTTTCAGTCTACACTTTCAGCCCTGTGTACCAACAGTTTCACCCTTCCTGAGAAACTGCAGTGTCCTGCTTCCTGCTGAACACACTTTTCCAAGGTGGCTTTTCACCTCAGGAAAACCTTTCTCCAGAGCTCACTTTCACTATTCTGTTAATACAAAGAGAAGAGGGGAAAGAATTTGAAAAGTTAACTGGGGTGTGTGTGTGTGTGTGTGTGTCAGGAGGAGGAGGAAGGGAATATAAATTATCAGTAATGACCCTTTTTGCCTCCACAACTTCAGATAAGGAGGATTGCATTTCAATGGGACTCAGACCATGGATAATTACAGGCCTGATCATGTTTGCCATGATTTCTTGTGTCTGCTGTGTCATAGCCTGCTACCTTTGGAACAAGGTAAGCAAGTCTAAGAGATTCTGCAGGACCCTCCTTCCAAGTGGATGTGGAACTTGGTTTAATGAGATTTAAAACATGGGGCAGGCACATACTCAGCATGTGATGTGTTTTTTTGACAAAGAGGCTGAGTTGTTAATTTACCTCTGGAATTCAGTCATTCAGCAGCTCAGATTGAATTTTTCTAAGATGGAATTGCCTATTTATTTAAAGGTTGGGAATCAAAGGAAAGAGGGTAAATGCTGCACAGGTCAGCAAAATTACCTTGGTAAGCAATTCACCTGATTGTTTTCTTCAAGAAGAGGAAAGAAATCATCAGTGGAGCAATTCCAGCACTGTTCTGGAGCAAAAGCGCTTAAACAAAGAACCAGTTGGCTCAGGAAAGAGACCATGGACATTCATTACTCTTTTGGACAATGTGTGTTTTTCATTTTCAGTTTGTTTTATTCCAATTTTTTTATGTAAGTGCCTGTCTCTTCTGACTTACATATTCCCACTGAAAACAGTGGGAGTAACTGCCTTACTTAAACAACAAAGGCAGATGTGGCAGAGGTCAGTGACCACAATGACCACAAATTATATTCATGGCATTTTTCTCTCTGTTGGCAGAATCAGCACTGTGAATCCAAATCCCATGAATACAACAGTGAATACATGCCCATGGCAGCAGTGAATGCAGCTAAAACACCAAGAATCTGAGGTTTTGTATTAAGCCTAGTTGTAGCTCTGCTTTTATCTGTTGCAAGGCTTTCTCTGGGAGGAAGAGGGCTGCTTGCCGCGTCTCCCATTGATTCTAGGTGGGTGGGTGAGTGGGTGGGATTGTTACAATAGCTTGATAATGGATTTTATACTGCCATGTAGCAGGCAGTGGAAATGGAAAGCAAGATCTCTGGAAATCTTTTGAATCAGAACGGTGGGCTGGTTCCTAGAAAGGCAACTGCTTCACATCAGTGCACAGTAATGAACTTATGCATGAGGAAAAGATGTGAAACTGTCCCATTCAGACTCTTCAGATGATGTGTGGTACCCAACATGTCTCTGGGGAAGCAATTTACTAGATTTACTGAGTTTCCTGGCGAAGGGCAATACTCTGCCAAGAAGGAGGAACTTTCTAGATACTTAAGCCTTGAATACAGCACAAAATCAGAATTTGGACTGATTCAAAAGTTTGGGGGTTATATGTAACTAATTCTCCATTCCTATTCCAGGTATAAGTTGCTTCTGCATGGAGATTCTGGCATAAGGTTTCCAGCTACTTGAAATTGGACAAAGGGAAATCAGCATTTCCTCACCTTTCCCAGCCTCCCTGAGATACCATGATGCTTCTGTGCTTAGTCATGAGACACCCACTGTAGTACTGTTCTGAGCTGTGTTTGGTCTAGGCTTGTGTGCCTGGAGCAAAACTGGCTCATTGCCTGATTCACTGACTTGTACATTGGGCGCTAACAGTGTGTTAAACATGCCAGCTTTTTAATTGAAGAACATGTAGTGAGTTCGCTTGAGAATAGATTCCTGTAGTACTGCTACAGAGGGAACTTTCATTTTCTAGTCTCCTTTATGATAAATTTTCTGCCAGGGACAAAATAAACTACCTCCAATGCCAATCCTTGGGGCACAGCAATGAAGCACTGTCAATGTATTGCACATGCCCTTTTGTTAGGGCTAGCTTAGTCTGATGCTATCAATTCACCACGCTGGGAGAGTGTGGAATGCACACGTGCACTCCTACACCAAGCTGTGAGACAGCAGGGGAACAAAACCTGCGAGAGCAGAGCAGAGCATTCACTGTGACACAGGACCTCAGGTGTGTGTAGCTGCAGTTTTCAAATTCATGCTATCAATACATCTTTGGCATGCACATGTTGGGACTCTGTATTTAATTAAATTCTGAATTCCTCTTATATTACAAGAGGAATATATTGCAAGACTGCAATTGTTCTTTAAATCAGTTCAAGCCTCCAGGATTGGTCCCTAACCTAGGAGGCACAGCCTCTCCTCTTGACATGTCTTGCAGCACAAATATAACAAGAATCCATGTATTCATGGCTTCTGCGTTGCAATTATCTCCCTCTTGTGGTTTGACATAAAACCTTTACCATTTCCCCGGTGGGTTCCGGGATTGCTTAACTTGCCTCAAATTGCTCAGAGACTTCAGTATGAATGAAATGGTCGATCCTTCAAGCTCCTTGTGAAATCTGTCGAAACTCTGACCATAAATGACCAGCTGAGAATCTAGCCTGCCTGTTGCCAGATACCATTGGGCTGCTGGAAGCAGATCAGGGTATTGATTGTATCTCTGCAATTAATTACGAAAAGAAGTATTGGTCAGAGGACACTATTGTGAAACATACATAGCCTGCTTGTCTGGCAAACAGAAGGCTGATTTCAAATTTGACAGGACAAACAGGGATTGACAATGAAGAAGATATAAGCTGGTATGTCTGGAACAGGGTTTTCCTCCACAGACACCTAAATTCACAGAAATATTGTAGAAGCAGTATGCAAACTGTTAACTGTGACTTTAAGCAAAGGGGAAAATGACTAAAGCATCGAGTGAAGTGGGGACTGCAAATTTCACAGCCAGTACCCTGCTTAGAGAACCTGCTCCTAGGCAGAGATGTAGAGGGGCACCTTGGTTTGTTGGATAACATCATCACATTATCTCCTGTCCTTCTGACACATAACCTTTGCCAAATTACTTGAACTTCCCAGCAAACAAAACTCTCCTCTGTACATCCACAAATACACTGATTTCACCATTTGAAAACTATTGCTGGAAGTACTGCCTTTGAAAACTGCTGGTGAAAACAGCTAGCTAACTTCCACTGCCTAAGAGAAATGCTGGATGCAAGATTCTGTGTAACAGTAGAGACCTATGCCCTGGAACCTTTCACCAGACTGAGAAGGATTTTTGTGGAATAAAAAGCTTCTGAAAGAGAAAAACTTGAGGTTTGTCTGGAGATGCTGCTGGATGAGGAAAAACTTATGAAAGTCTGAACAAGGTAGTCCAAATACATTCTACTCTGGGGAGATAAATGATTTATACTCATTGTAACAAAGCTTTTGGAAATCTCATGTTCTGTCACTGCTTTCTTTCTGGAAAAAGAGATTTTTATTTTTAATAAACCAATTTTTTCTTACGCCACATTTGTCCATAAGAAAGTTCATGCATGCATGTTGTGTGAAAGAAATAAGTGCTATAAAATCCACAGTGCAATGGAGAGAGAGTACTGGGCTATTTATCTCCGAATAGCACCTTAATGGGAAACAGGGAAAAAACTAAGGGAAGCAAACAAACAAACAAACCCACAACAAAAAAACATTGAAAAAATGAAAACTAAAAATTTTTATCTTTTTTTTTAATGCCCTGAGGCAATGGCACCTTTGGATCTGTTTGTTTCATTTTATTTTCAAGATAAAGTCTTTTTCTGTACTGTCCCACCCCTTCTCCATATTTTTTTAATCCCCTATGCCAGAAACAGATAATGTTCACAATTATTTTAGGACATTTTTCAGTTTCTTTCTGCCATTCTTCAGTTCATCAAAATCAAAAGAAGATAAAGGGTGGCAGAATGAGAAAAAAAAACACAAAAACCTGTGAAAAAAGTCACATGAGCTGAGCCTATAGACTGCGTGACAAGAAAGGATTAAAATAAAGGAAAACAAAAAAGGAGTCAATAAGAATAAACAAAAAGCCTGATATTCTAACAGGACAGCATTTCAAAATGTGAAAACTCTCTCTGGAAACTTCCAGATTGGGGAAAAGATTATTTTAGCAGGAAAATAATCTTCTATAAAATCCACTTTCAAGACAAGCAGAAGCATGAATAATGACTAAATAACCTCCAGGAAATCAGCGGTTTGAGGGTAAAATAAAGTACTAAGGCACAATCTCAATCTGTGCTTTTTCTGTTTCCTATGTAACTGTTTAGGATGGTAACATGAAGTTTACAATTATAGGACAGTCTGTGAGAAGGGTTCTACAATCTGTCCCTCTCCATCTTCGTCTTCGATTGCTTTGTGGGGAATATGACTGAAAAAGTATTTTGGCTTGGGCTTTTCCCGGAGCTGAATCCCTAATAACAGTATTCTTATAAACCCTGTTTCTGTCATACAGCATGAAACAGAAGATTCAGGATCAGTGAATGCTTTCATCCTTTCAGATTTATCTTTGCTATAAACCACCCTCCATGTATTTACACTCAGTAATGCTCTTCGGATCTTTGCAGTTCATGCCAGCATGGAGTGTATGAAGTCAGTAAGTCAATAAACCAAATAGGTATGTATGGCAAAGAGCAACTCATAATCTTCTTGAAGGTTAAGACTTGATATAAAAATATGCAACTTGAGCAAAATTAATCTTGCTGCACAGGTACTGTGATCTAATGTGAACAGGTGAAAGATGTTAAGGATGACAACTACAGCTATACCAAAATTTAAGGAAGGATAAATGACAAGAATATCATCACTTTAACACCTGTATAGTTTGATATGGACTGAAATCCAAATCTCAATATGTATTTTACAAACTTATCTTCCCAGCTTAAATTATGAACTCAAATCTGAATGCTTGTGGAGTTTAATGTTTATATTTAAGATTGCAATTTCCTAGCTAATATAATATATAGCACTTGGGAATGAAATGACACTGAAATGCTGTGGACCATTTTCCCCTCGTACAGGTATTTTTTCAACTTCAAAGTTCAAGTAGTTTTAAATTCTGTCATACTTCTTACAGACTTCTACAAAGTTTATTTAAGGCTGAGGAAAAAGTCTCTCAAACTAGAGTAAATCAAACAAATTGAAATGTGGATCTGTACTAAGATACTGTACATTGCTATTCATAAAATACTTTACACTGTGGAAAGTGCCTTATGCATATGAACCTAAAAGTTTCATGCAACACAGCATCCATGCAACAACACATCCATGCAACACAGCAATAATAAAAATGGAAAAAATACAGGTCACTGAAATGTTTTAGCAGTCCCTACTAATCCAATTAGGAGGGACTTCTGTACATTCAAACTTTATTGGGGAGCTGGACCTAAATCCTTGCCTTTGGTTTGACTTTAACTGCAATGAGACATTCCATATACCCATGTTCCTTGAGCGATCTAGTCCATCATTGCTATAGTAGTCTACCCTGTATTAAAAATTTCCCATTTCTTTGAGAGATGAAATTTTGAGGTTTGTATTTATGTGCTATGATTGAGTTCAATTCAGTGTGTGTGTGGGGTGTTCGTTGGAGAAGAGGGAGGAATAGGAAAGATTAAACAGCTTTTCTGGCAAAATGAATTGGAAAGCTATGAACTGGAGATATGAAGAAGAGGTCAGGGGGTGAACTTCATCTAAATGAGTATGCTTTAGCTATTTAATTCCTCCTGGGAGTCATAAGATCTTGTATGTCATAAGATCAATTTTTAAGGAGAGATAAATCAGTACTGATTATCAACAAGAAAGATTTAGCTGCTGCACATATCAGACATAATAATTTTTAAAAGCTGCAAACATTAACAACTTTGAAATACTGAACATTTTCCAAATACTAAATCCTGTATCAGTCCTCCCAGTTTTTGGTACACTTTTGGCAAATCCATCACCAATGATATTTCATCCTCTGTCCCAGTGCATTGCAGGAGCAAGTTTCACTGCAGCTTATATAGTTTCTTGCCATCTCTCAGAATTGAGGCCAGGATATATAATGTCTGGATTGTGCAAAGACTTGCAAGGGGCTGTTCCTTTTCCCCCTGTCATGAAGGAAGGCACATTTGATCTTCCAAAAAATATTTGAAACACTGAGAAAACCAGAAATTATGTTACTACCAGCTGACGAAAGCAGGAGGGAGCACACTACCTTCCAAAGGTGGCAGTTTAACTGAACAGAAAATATGGAGTATGAGAACTCATTAAGACTTTTGGGTCTGAGTGAAATAGGATATTGTAATAAGTACCTGACTGAGTGGCAGCAGAAATGCCTCCTGTCTGTGGATTCTCCTGTTGATCAGGCTGGTGTGGGTTACCACACAGTTGGGCAGGACCCTGACCCTGAGGCAAAGGGAGCAAAGAGTCTCATGAGGGTCAGAGATGTAATCATAGCCTAGTGCTGCTGCTCTCATGAAACTGAGATACATCTACTTAGCCCTTATACCTACTAGGTACTACATCCTTGAAAGCCAGACCAATGCTTTCATTTCTGTTCCGTTTCCTGGCTGTGTTCCTGCTGTTCAGTCACAACCATAGCTCCATGGAAATCTACTTGATGCATGCACTGGCTTTTTTAAGACCTGTGCTTTAGAGGGCCAGCCAGAACTTTCTCTCCTGCAGCATCCGGTTGTCAGTAACCAAACTTCACAGCAAGGGGAAACTCAGAGGAGACGCATGGCAGAAGCTCCTGCTTGGTTATACAGTGATGATGAAATAGAAATTAAAGAGATTGCCATGGAGAAATGTGTGGGTTTCAGGAGTATAAAGAAGATAAACTAAATTAAAGGATTTAGGATTTGGGGAGTTGCAATAACACACAGTCCTCATTTGTAATAAGAGTAAGATTGCAAATGTTGCCTGTGAGGACAGGTAGCTTCCAAAAAATACCTGGCATAAACCAAGTTATTTTATAAAACCTTATCCAGGCAGTAACTTCTGCAACTAAAATAAGCAACTCTTAAAGCCTACTGCCAGAACAAAAAGTATCTTTGCTTCCAGGAAGTCATGTTTTTTTACTCAAGGGAATGACGAAAACATGCAGACAGTGAATAAGGATCTCTTTCAAGCACAATATATTTATCAACAGAACACTGGCTGGGTCTTCATCCTGTCTGATGGAGACACTGCCTTCCCAAACGCTAGCCTGTAACCACAGCTCTTCCTTCTGTGAGGTAGCTGATCAGCTCAACAGGGCTGTGCTGTCAGCCAAAGGGGCATTCTCTGTCATCCACAGCAGACTGGCTTGGCCAAGGAGCCTTGTCAAACAAGAGCTGCTACTGAGCATCTCTTCACCTGTAGTTGAAGAGACACCTTTTCTGCATTTCCTTGTTTCTGTTTCCTACTGCAACATCTGTCTCACCAGCTTCTAAAGCCAAAGGAAACTTCATCGCCATTAGGAATCCAACCCAGGTGAAACAAGCCCTATATTTCTTGCTAAGTGTATTGGTATGGTCTCTAAACCAGCCCACAACAGGTAATCTGTCTGTTTAAAGATTAAAGAAAAGGTGTGATGTTTACTGGAAAACAGACGCACTAAAGAAAACGGCCACCCATGTTTAATACCAGCTCATGATTCAGAATTTCCACTGAAAATTTGAGTAAAAGAAATACCCTCTTTACTCAAGGTGGTGAATACACACATTTTATTTTATGAGAAAAGAGGCCTCTATATGCCTCTATATGCCTCAGGAAAACTCCTGCCACTAAGCACAGTTATTACTTCAAACACAAGTCTCCAAGTGACCCCAAATGCCCTTAGGACACAGACCACATCTCTCCTTCTGTAATTACAGCTAGTCAAAGGATGTTTCAGAGACCTAAACTCCAGTCCAGTAATGGTGACCCATTTTCCTTTCCATGAGAAAACAGTGTCTGGTTAGTAAATTCCAATAAAAAAGAATAGGACCATGAAGAAAAATATACAGAGAAACATTGTCACAGCTAAGGTAGCCAAAACCACCTTACATAGCCATTCAGTCAGATCTCTTTGATGGATTACTAGAGCATCACAACACGAGACCACCATGAGACACTTCTGAGTAGTTTTTGAGCTACACTTTCTCTGCTTTCTATGATGCTGGCAAATGCAGACAAAGAATGTGAGACTAGAACGAGAGCAACAAGGATCATTTTCCGGGGATTGAAGTGCAACTGAGTAATCCGCAAAGGACCTGCTTGGGTTTCCAGAACCTTGAAATGTCCAGAGATCTTGCCCTAAGTACCTATTAGCAGAAAAGTGCAGTTCCTTTGCCTGCGTAGAGTAGTTCCATGAAGCCACACTCCACAGGCTGAATTTACAAGTGTTGTCACAGGATGAATGGATTTAAGGTCAGAAAGTGATTTTTTAGGTGGTTAGGACATATGCCTAGAATATAGTTCATTCTCCTTTAAGCTGTTGGTGCCCTGTGTCGTCTGAGAACTAGCAAAGAGCTGAGAAACTGAAATACTCAGCCTTCTCCAACCCAATCTCTAGCTGTTATGCTTGGGTAACGGGTGCCACAGCTGATGGAAGTACTGTGGTGTCATATCCCATGGGCCTGGGGGGCAGCACTTCACTAGGGGTTCACTGCAGCACATCACGGAGTTAGAGATGGACCAGCCTAATTGTTGCATCCTCACAGTGCCATCCCAAGAACTGCTAAAGAACTTCTTTGTGTGAAAATTCTGGGAAACCAAAGTAGGTTTGGAGTCAGAACTATGGCTTGTCTCTTCTCAGGTGACTGCCAATGACAGGTGGACTACAGGGATTTCCCTCTCTTAATACTTTTTTTCTCCCCCTTTTTCTCTGAACCTTCAGCCTCTTACAGGATGTTAGATCACCCCTCCTCAGAGGGGCTGTTTCACAGAAAAAAGGATGCTCAGTATTCCACATTGGGTAATAAATACCCCACATTGGGTAAGCCATGTGCTACTGGCACAGTTGAAGATCACCTTAATTAGGGAATTACCAGCTGGATGCTGCCTAGTCTCTGTGCCTGCAGACAGATGGTGACCTATACCTGCCAAGAGCAAGGGAACACCTATGAGAGTTTAGAATTTTGGGAGTTTGTTTTGCAACCATTTTATACACCATTGTCTGGTATCTCACACATACCCAGTGTTTCCTGTCACAGGCTAATACTGCTGTAAGAAAATTATCAAGCCTATTTAGAGCTGCCCCCAGTTACTGCCCCCCCAAACATACAGGCAACATTCAAGTTGGCAGCGAGGTTTAGCATAATGAAGGAAACAGGGGAGAGACACTGGAGTTAGAGGGCTATGGCTAGCAGAAGGAGCTTTGAGGTTTCAGGCATGCGTAGGAGGAAGAAAGGGAGTCTTATTCTCTCCCCCTTTTCCCCATTCTACTACCTCACTCCTTTGGTTTTCTCCTGTGCAGGAGCCTCTGCTCTTGGTGTGTCTGCTGCAGTTCTGGAGAGAAGGAAGAGGAGAAAGGGCTTTGCATGTAGCTCTGCTTATATAAGCAGCAGATTGGAAGAGATGAGACCTGCTCTGCAAGCCAGGTGAGGGCTGTCCTTTGTCTCCATGCCTGCCTCAGTGCCTGTCTCAATGCCTTGGAGTGAGGAAGGGAAAAAAAAAATGCTAAGAGGCTAAAAAGATGAAAAGAGGAAATTTTGCTCCTTTGGAGAATTTGCATTCGAGTAATACTTTCCAAAGCCACTTTATTTCTCAGTGCAAATTGTATGGATGAATTTTAATGAAATTCCAAACTATGCAAAAGTCAAACGATCTGGACTTTCTAAACCAAGGTTGAGATTCAAGTCTCACTTACTTGAAATGCAGTTAATCTGTGAATACTTTTGCCACATCTGGCTACTTTTGATTTGACATCAAAATACTGCAAATCTCAGTCCTTTCATGATGTGCTTGTATTGTAGTCAAAAACTTGATGAAGCTTTGTGGTTTTCATTATGTTTGCTTAAAGATTTGAGCCAAATTAAATTCCTTTACTTACAGAGGCAACTTAAGTAAAATGAAGTCAAATAAAATAGTTGAGCTGTTTTTCTCTAGTTCCTAGGCTGTCACTGCTAACAACTCTTCAGCTCAGTTCCAACACTGCTATGGTAAAACTCTCACTGAAGTCTCTCTCCTACTGTCCTCAGAGGTCCCTGGGTGCTTCCCTTCCAGAAAATTCTCTGGGGTCCTGTGTATAGGGCTGGACAATCAGGTCTAGCTTTCTGCACAAATCTTCTCTGATTGTTTTGTCAGGGCCACACATTTCTCAGGCCACCAGGCAGAGACTTCGGCACAGTAAACAGCCTGAGACTAAATTGTTGAGAACTTTGAAGAATTCCCAGAGGGTTGAAAGCAGTGGAAAATAGTGTCTGATGCCAGCCCCTTTCCCAACACAGACTTCTAACACACAGTTTTCTGCTCTTCGTCAAAAAGGGTTGGAAAACAATGCAAAGAGCATGAAAAGCAGCTGATTTCTGACTCTGTACACATGGACCTGGGCCTACAGCACAGTTCTGCTGACACCTGCGCCTGATGGTAATTCTAGGAGAGTCCACTCAACATATGCAGAGCAGTGCTTGGGATCTTTACACAGCATTGCAACACATGTCACAGGTGATGATGCCCATAAATAGCAGTAAATAAAACCAGCAGTGGAGTTCACATGTGAAGAATAAAGCCCTTGTTTGGAAGTTCAGCTCATGAGGCCACCCTTTAAAGCAGGTTTCAGTGCGCTACTGCTCTGCAGAGCTACCAGCAACATTAAATAAATGAAATATTCTCATAATGAAACTACACATGTACAGCCCTAAACACTCAGAGTAAGCAGATCTTCTAGAAGACAATAATCCCTCCCTGCTTGTATTCAAAGCAAGTGTACACTGCTACTAGCAGTGTGCCTTATTAACAAACCCAAACAGCTTCTTATGATAACCTGGGATCAAAATCAGCAACTTCAGCAAGACTTACCTTCAGGAAAGCAACAAGGTCAGAATCTTTTATCAAGATTGGCTGCATTTTGCGAATATTAATTTCAACACTACCAAGATAAAATAAGTAATATTGAAATGAATGATTGACCACACAGCTTCCAGGAACTGAAACCCTACAAACTAAATCTCTTTTTGAAAGTTGCATTTTATCTAAGCACATTAAGACTTTGATGATCAAATAACTTAATCTATCAAATATGCAGAAGTGTTTCTGAGGAGCATAAAACTGATGCTCATTTTCTTTTAAGGCTGTCATGTTGCCAAGTAAATGCATATATATCCTCACTTTTTTTTTAAGAACAACTGAAGGAGCTACATGGTTTCCCACAAATCATTTTTCATCTCTCCTCTAGTCCTTTTCATTCTCCCCCTCCTCCTCCTCCTTCATATTTGTCTTCTGCCTTTAATCTGGAAATTCCTCAACTGAGAGAGTAAGCTCTATGCCATGTAGGTATAGCAAGGCTTTGATCCCTCCTTCCAGGCCTTTGGTTCACAGGGTGTAAATAAAGTGAATGCATAGAAGCCTTTCCCATCTCTACACATCTTCTGAACTGAATGTGCTCCCAGCTTACCCAGCAACACTGACTTGGCTGGGAGACAGCAGCCATTGAAATGTCACCTCGGCTGCTCCCTCTGTATGTAGTGTGAAGCCACAGTGAGTGTGCTCTCTTTACACATGAGCTGATAGGGCACTGACATCCTGCTTAGATCTTGACCTTCACCTTCTGACTACAAACAATTGGGTGTCAAAGCTTGTTTATCACAAAGTACAAAACGTGATGGATGTATCATGGGCAACTGGAGTGCACTTATTTCAGATGCAGGCAATATGGGTACTGTACAGAACTGAAAAAGTCACTTCCTCATCACAATCAGCAAAGAGGCTGTGAGCTTTTCTTCAAAAGATCCCAAATAGCCCACAGCAAATTCCTCTCTCCAGTTTTACAGCTTAATACTCTGCCCTTGGATACTGGCAAGTGAATCCCTGGCGAAGTACCAGTGTTGATGGGAAGGAATATTTTGCCAAGAATTTAAGCTGCATGGATAAGGGTTACTGTGATTCCTCTGGACACCTGAAACTGGAGCAAACAGAAGGCAAAGCAGGAACTGAGTTCCTGAATCTAGGTGATGCAGCACAGCTAGCAGAGGGACAAGGTCTGCTTAGAACTTCCGTGCTCCACAGTCTCACTGCTCCTTTCCTCTTCTGGTTTACGGACAATCCTAGTCTTTGAGCCAAAATGAGCTGAAAGCTAAACAAGGTAACTTTGTTCCCTGCCTCCCGAGATAGGTCAGATCATTGTAGCAGTGGAGGCACAGCTATTATGGTATGGTCTCCATCATTAGAAGTTACTCCTGAGACCAGCAGCCCTATGGCACAGACCTTTCCCTTTCTAAGGACAGGTGGGTTCAGAGCACCCTAGTACGTTCTGGCTCCCAAGATATATTTTAGTCTCCCATAATTATATTCAGGCTTGTATGTAATGAGTTTCTCTGCTCTAGCTATTTTCTCACATCCTGCAGTGAGTGTTTTCCACCTGTGAATCCATTCCATAGAAGTAATCAGTGGAAGAAGAAGGACAAGGCAAGAACTGGGAAGCTCCTGGAAGAAGGGCAGGGCAAGAACTCCCATTCAGGACCTACTTTCCCTGTGGAAACAGTCTGAGCAGTGGGAAGTGAGGGTAAGGTATTACCGACCCTATGCACTGTATTGCTTTCATCCATAAAAAGAGTCTAGTGGACTTAGGATACCACAGTCAATAATCCTTTTGGGGTTTTTTTGCAACCATCTCTGTGTCTCTTATGCTGACTGGAGAAGTGATGGTGCACAATTAAAAGAATAATAAAAAATGAGCAATTGGGATCATCTGGTAAAAGAAGTCAATGCACAGTAGCATCAAATAGCATCAAATAATTTGAAAACCCTGTGCAGGTCAATATTGAGATGGTTTCTTCCAATCAATTAAAAGTCCTGGGTTTTGTTTTCTAAAGTGTGGCACTCCCATGTAGTCCAAGATGTCTTCATCCTGCTATATGTGGATCATCAGTATGTTACTCAGATATGAAAGATTTTCTCAGGGAGCAAAGCTAGTGTTTAAACAACAGATTTTATGTAGCTGTAGCCATGATTGCTGGTTTCTCCTTGTCTCTGCCTGGGTGAAAAGGCTGCAAACAGCACAGAGTGGTCTTTGAGGTGTCCTAGTTGTAGATAGTATTGCTGTTCTAAAAATTGCTTAGATGCACATGCGGTTTTGGCTTCTGAGAATTTGGTTTAATGATGGTTGAAAACTTCAGTATAGATACCACCCGTGTGGCCACTAGAGTTACAGATGATAAGGAAATCATTACAATCAGTGTCTTATATTATATATAGGTAAATACTATATACAGAGAGTATAAAATTATTATTGTACACATGTGAACACACATCATTATAATCAGTATGTTCTGGATACCATATATACAATCATTCCTGGTTTATGGTCCAAATAAAAGACCTGGAAAAGTCATAAAATTATATTATTTACAATTCTGAGGAGACAGGGAGATACATATCCTTATTTTTTTTTTTTCTTTCTTTCCAGTAATTCCAGAAAGGAAAGAATATTACTGAGGGTGAATAATGTCGACCAGCTTTTGATAAAAGATTTACAGGCACAGAGTTGGTGGACTAGATTTTCACAGTGCACTATCCTAACAGTTACCAGGGTTACTGATTATTTCAGTTTCATGAGGAGAAAGACAATGTGGACTTGAGCAGTCTACACTGGGGAGAGTGATCTGGTGTGCATAAAAGTAAAGCCTCTAGGCCTTTGGTTCACAGATCAAATTCTTTTCCTGTGAAAAATGGCAACTCCCCCTAGGACATGGGATTTGAAGGCTTTAAAGCATACTACCACTTTTTTTTTTTTTTTTTTTTTTTTTGCCATTATGAAAAGATTTAATTTACATTTGTCCCTTACTGTGGGAGGAATGGTATGGCATTGAGAGCACAGTGCTGGGGAAGAAGCAGCGTTTCTAGAATGGTGTCAGAACAGCAGGGTTAAAACTTGTGATCTGCAGAACCATGTTCTTAAATGATCTTAAATGGTCTTAAATTAAACTCTTTTTAAAAGTTGCCAGCAGGATGCTTGTATTTTGAGGTGGGCCTGATTCCTCAACAGGAAAGATCACATCAATGATGAAGAAATCCTTTGTTACAAAGAAGGAGAGAAAGGTCAGGATGGGAACACATGTTCAGAGCCTTACCAGTACATATCTTTGTTATGTCTCTGCATGGCTAGGTACAGATCTGCATTTTTAAAGACCTCAAACATATCACTTTCCCCTAGGCAGCTATCACAGATAGACAAACATATTCAACCCCATCAATACAGTGGCTGTTGTATATCTCACAAGGAAAAGAACACTGAGAATTGTCATACATAAAAGGACAGTTAAAGGAGGGCCTTTGCTTTAAGACAGTGATGCAGTTGCCATTGAGAAACTCATGGCCTTTGCATTAAACAGATTTACACACACATTTTGTCATGTGCTACTGTCAAACAGAGTGGTACTTGCTAATGAGACCAACATACAATTTTCTTCTTACTGGAAATAGGCACAAATTATTTCTATGTATCTCTGTATTTCCAAAACACGCTGTCTGGAGCATTTATGAATGCCAGAATTTGACAGGGAGCCTGTGGTTCTTTTTAAAGAAAGCTCAACTACTGTGGCCTCTGGCCCCTGGGGATATTTTTTTTCAGGGAAGCCATCAATGCATGTGCCAAACCCAAACCCAACTGAGTCATTCATTATTACGATTTTACCAGCCTATATCCTCCTTCCTGGATATCTCAGAATCAATCATCATGATTTTGACACTCCCACATTAATCTGGAGTTGACAAAGTTGAAACATGACTTCTGAGAAGGCTTTTCTCCTTCATGTCATTTGTCAGAGTAGGTAACAAACTTACATTCCCTCTCTAGCACATAATCAAAAGAAGGCATCAGAAAACAGTGAGGAAATGGCACTCCTGGGAATCAGAGCAAAGGTTACATGATAGCTAAAAATCCACAAGATTTCTCATTTTGAAGAGATGTTATTTCCTCTTTCTCATTATGAAAAAGCACCATCTCAAGCAGAAACAAGACACCTCAGGATTTCCCAAGCTGTGTACAGTCCTTGGAAAAGAAAAGGACCATGTTAGTAAGTTCAACCAGAGAGGAGCACATTAACATAAGCACAAGGAACTGGTGAAGCACGCTGAACATCTAACAGCCAAACTGAATAAATTTTTCTGTGCAATAAGTTTGCTCAATAAAATCATTCCCAAATTCAGTACTGTGAAAGATGTCAGTAATTTGTCTGGTGTTGGTTTTTGGTACAATACATAGCTTCATCATGTGGCTCTGTATCGCTGAAAGGGGGCAAAGAGCTGTCTTTTCAAAACATGCCAGCAACATGTCAAATACACACACTGTTAGATTACATTACTTAAACACGCGTATTTCATAGCCTGGTTTATTGCTGCTTATGTTGATTTAGAATGATGCAACTTGTCAGACTAGTCGCAAAAGTCCTACCTCAATTTTCACACAGATTTGCTGATACTCAAAGAGTCAAAGAAAGCAAAAACATCCCTGAGTGATAATTCAAGGGAACTCACAGACAAGCTCCTGACACAACAATTCTTTAGAGTTGGCAAGATGGAAAATGTTGTTGAGGAAAGGCCTATATAGTGTTATTGGGATTGCTCCACACTGTGCTACTTGGGAAAATCCCTTGATTTGGGCAGTTCAAAGGAGTTTGTTCTGAAGTGAAGCTTGGTCCTTAGGAAAGGAAAACTAAAAAGAAAGCATAGCTACTGCTTTTTGTGAGAAAACCAAGCCTAAGGGAAGCTAGAATGAGAAATGCTAGCCTGTAAGCAGACCGAGAAAATGGTTTGAAGAGATTTATCACAAAAAGAATAAATCTATCCCCTCCACTGATTGAAAAAGGAAGTATCTTTTTCCTATTATTCTCACAGCACCCAGGAGCCATAGTAAAAGTTACTTCATAAATAAGGAGGTTGATAATTCCAAGTATCACTTGAAAATACTGTGTGATGTTACAATAGTCACCAACCTTCCTCTGAAGAACTGCTCTCCAAATATTTCCTCATCATTTTTGTGGGAAGCTTGACTACTGCTGTGAATGATGACCAATTGTTTCCCAGCCACAAAATAAGCACAATTGTTGCGGATGATTTAGTGGAATCTGTTTGTGAAAGTGGTGAGAATGAAAGTGCCTCTGCAAATACGTACAACACAGGACCCTGACTGCCATGTACTCAGATCAAAATATCTTCACTAAAGTGAAAAACTGACCTTCTACAACCCTAAAGACCTTAGTTCTTTATGAAACAACCCAGGATAATGGCAGACTGCAGCCTTTGGTGAGGCAAATGAAACCAGGTCTTTTCAAATTTCTTTTTAGCAACTACTTGGGATGCAACAAACAATGGGTTATGTGGCGGTGGAGTTAAATGATCCTGTCCTTGAAACTTTTATTTCAGATCAAGGCTTTCTTCTACAGGTTGGCAGTCACTTAGCACTGGAAAAAAGAGTCAACTGGATATGAATCCAGAAAGGCTAGTAGCAACCTCTTCTACACGCTGAGCCTGCTACAGGAGTAGATATTATGAGAGTGAAGAGAAATAAGGCTTTCATATTAGTTCTTGTCTGTTTCTGCTCCTGGTGGAGAGTAACTCTATTCTACTCCTTGACAAATACAGTGGCCATAGTCTTAGGAAAGTCCTCAGTGTTTTAAAATAACTGATAATTCACCAACTGGCATTCTGAAAAACATGTGCAAGCACGCAGAAAGTGTTGGTAAGAAAAGGCTTGAAAAAAACCTGGGGAGAAGGAACCACTCTGCATCCTTGCAAAGTGAATTTCTACCCTCAGACTCTGCTCTTTAATCAGTGAATACTGGTTGGAACAACCTGGTCAGGACACAGGTCATATTTTAAATCCATATAATCAATGTCATTCTCAGCAGTAAAATGTTGGTGATAAGCAGCACAGAAGAAACCTTTACAAAAAGGCTTTTTCTGTGCTTATCTGAGTAAGTGTTGAAACAGTTTTAGCTCAGACTCTGACACACACTTCAAAACCACACTGAATGAGAGCCACATTTAGCTTAAGTCTCTATTACCTATGGGGAAAGAAAATCTTCTTTTTCTCAATTACTTCTTCCTCACAAATTGTGAACCCCATGTCTTTTGGCCTTGCTTCTAAAGAAAGGGTTAGGAGAACATGTGGATCTTCATAACTTTAAGCACAACCAGTAGCTGTTTTTATTAAAAATCTAAAGGCTCCTGATGATCTAGGATTTAGCTTGACCATTGCCTCACTAAGAAGAAATGCTATGATGGCCTTATTTGCCCTTATTTCTTTAGTAATGGGTAAACATAGCTCACAGGAATTTAATACAAATTATCCTACATAAAGAATAAACATTGTTTGTTCCTTTCGTGAAGAGGTATGCACCATAACCCATGTATAGAAACTCCCCCATGTGCCATTGCTCTATAATGTCCATATATGCACACCAGATAGATGTTTTGTGAATCTCTGTGCTGAAAAGGAATTCATGAGCATCCCTTCAGCATAGTTACTTAAAACAAGGGCTAGTTTACCATCCCTGCAAAACATTTAAGCACTGTTAGAGATTTTCTTTACAGCCATCTGTAAATGCCATCATTGTCTGGCAGTATCTCAGACAACTTAACCTACCTGTCCTACATTTGCTCATGTAGAAAAATCATTCCTGAAGGGATGAATAATAGCAGTGCAGGCTAAATTATGCCAATTTTTTACATCCCTCAGGATATCTGAGAAGCAATTTCTTCAGAGATGTTGATCCAGCTCTAGGGATAGTATATTTCTACTAAGTCCTCTTCACAAGAATGAGAGATTCAAGAGTTTAACTTGATGTAATTGTAAAATCTGAGCTCATGATTTATGAGCAAACTCCAGCACAGGTTTTGCTGAGCAGAGTAGAGTAAAAGCTCTCATTGCTTATATTGTCTTCTGAAAATATCCCTGTCCAGGCATCACACGCTTTGGGGACTTCAATCCAGCTGCTTAGTTGCCACCGCAGTTACTTCACTTGTAATTTATTTGCTCGTGAGCTTTGCTTGCTATTTAGTATTGCAACAACACTTCATCAGTAAGGTAAAACTAACCTGTCTCATGATGATCTAATCCAGCTCACATTCCCTTTTTATTTCCTTTACTCATTTTACAGCTGTAGCAATTGCAAACATATAAACCCAGTCCATGTTTGTAGTTGACTTTTTATAATTATTGAAGGTATAAAGAGCCAGTGCTTCCCCCCAGTAATCTTTTATTTGGCACCTTGTTCTCTGCACTCTAATAACTCCATCTGCTTTGAAAATGTCACTGGCCTACACCTGTTAATAACATTTTTCAAAAGGCTCTTTTGATTTCTAACAGAGTGAAACAGACGCCTTTGGTAAAAAAAAAGGCCCTTCCCTTCTTATTTCCTTTTCTTTTTTCCTTTTCCTTAGGGAAGGACTTTAGAAGAAAGTTTAAGACCTGGTAGCTCAAGGCAATGGCAGAAAATAGAGCCCAGGGCAGAGGCAAAGGGTTTCTAGTCCTGCTATCAGGTGTTACTGGCAACGATTACAGGTTGATTCAGTGCTGCTATCTGAAGGAATTCAGCTGGCTGCTTAAAGTCAGTCCAGATCTAGATTATACTCCTACTCAGAGCTATGGATTTGGTTCAACTATACTTGTGTCTGCTCATTACTACTTGCTAGTTTCAATGGAAATTAGTTTCGCCCCTCACATGTGCACTTGTAGTTTAGGTCACTGAGGGAAAAATGCCATATGCTGTTTAGGAGACGTCAACTTCAGCTCCAATATGATCAAAGAAAGAGTCAGCTGAGTTGGTGGCCAGCCTTCCATACCACTCCAACACCCTGATCCCAGAAGAGGAATACTTCATCTCATTAGAACCCAGCCCACAGCAAACTGCACTCAACTGCAGGAATGCTCTTGCCTACAAAGCAGGATTGTACCTTGTATTTGATATAGCACACCAGGGAGAAATGATGTAAGACACAGCCCACCCTACTTTCACAGGTGGTAAAGAGCTGTTTTGCTTATTGACAGAGCAGACAGCTTCTGCCTTCAATTGAGTAGGAGGTGTAGGGGCATAATCTGCATTGTGCCTTCTGCCCAGGAAGCTGAAACAGGGGAAAAGCTGCTGTGGTGGATGTGCTGCCTTGGATTTTATATGACTTTATATATTTATATAAGGCTTTATATGGAGTGAGACCTGGAACAGCCTTGCCTTAGGCTCTCTTTCTCAGGAAAGCTCATAATTTGATTTTGTGAGGTGACAATTTCAATCTTGTTTTAGTGTGGGGGAGGGAAGAATGTGGTCAGATCACTAAAAAACAAAGTTGAAATAGGCTTTACTGGCAAACACATTGCCAGTTTCAGTGCAGGTGACTCAAGAAACACACAAACTGAGTCACTATTTCAGTGACATCGATGCTACCTCCAGCAGATAGCCAGAGCTCATCAAAAGAGTTGCATGGTAGAGCTGCTTCTGTTTTAACTCATCCTGTCCCTGTCATGAGACGATGACTGGATGTTGGTTTTCAGCTTTGGCAATCTGTCACGTTTTTTAACAGGGTGAAGTGAAGAATAGTGCAGTAACCGTGGCTGGGGGCTAAGTGACCTCTTCGTATTGGCGACAAGCAAACTGAAAGCAGGCAAATGCCTCCAACTGTGGCTTTGCTGTCTCTGTCAGCTGTGCATTCAAATGACTTATGGCTCTTGAACCAAAGAGTTTGAGTTAGTTACTTTCATGTTGCCTGAAGCCAGTGTAAAGCATGCAGATGCCAGCCCTCTTCCCATGCAAGAAGAGCAGCATGAAAATGAACATGTAGCCCAGAAGTATGGGCTCAAGCCTAAAGCCGAGTCTAATGCAGTAGTGACACCAACCCATAATGGAGTTACTAGAAATTTTCTTCCATAGGAAAACAAGGGGCATAAACTTACTACTCTAATTACATTCAAAGTAACACATATCTTTGGGAGGATACTGATGGTGTCAGAGCTGCAAGAAGACAGGGTCCAGTTCTTTACATCATTTTATGCCACTTTGATCCCAACACTTTAATTTTAGACACAGGTTAAAACCAGCTCTCAGAATGGTGAAGGAGAATGTTTAAAAAACCCTCACATTTTGTTTCCTTTCTGCTGGGTTTAAAATTTCAGATCAAATCACCCTGAAAAAGATGTTTGTGCAACAGGAAAATGTGGTATCAAGATTATCAGAACAAGGTAGACAATAATATATTTCATGTGACTTGATTGCAAAAAATGACAAGAAAACCACAGAGCATCAGTGTGAATGCAATGGAATAAGGCCACGAAGCATGTGCTGTGTGCCACAGACATAAAGGTTTATGTAGTCCTGAATGAGATTCAATTTAGATCAAAAGGATCTTCAGGGTTTTTTTCTTTTTAAGCTAGAGGAAAGTCTTTTGGCATTACACAGCTTGTGGCTATTGAGGCAGATCTGAAGGTAACAGGATGTGGAGCACACACTTCTGATTTACTAGCACAAATAGCTTATACAGGCATGGAAAGTAAACTGTTTCAAGCCCTTCAAGATCAGAGATAAGACTCATTAGCAGGACTGTCTGGGGAGTTTTTTCTCACTACTTCCTTGCCATGCTAATTTGGTACAAAGACACTTCCTTGACTGGCCTATTTGCACAGTATAACACCCAGGTTTTGTAATGCATTCCCTGCAGTAGCATCCATGCCATCATCCCTACATCCCATCTCACTCTGTTGTTGCATCTTGCCTTGGTAATTTTATCCTTCTTCTCTCTTGGATCAGCAGCAGCTTTTCTTTTGATTCCTGAGCATCTTTTACCCGCATGGGAAGTAACAGCAGGACAAACACATCTGAGATATTGCAGAAATAGGCAATTTGGTCACTGTGACCAACTGGCACTTTCCAGCAACCTAAAATGACCCTACTTATCAGAAAGAACTAAAATACAAGGTACTAGGTGCTGTGACAAGTAACTCATGAAAGATACTGTACTGTGTTTTTACAGAAGTCCTGAAGAATGTAATGCTGACTAGGACATCCTGTACAGATCATCAATTCTGGAGAGCTGTTTTAGCCAGGAGGCAATCTTGTCTCTCCCTCAGGAAGCATTATCCTTCAGCTCTTGTCAACTTACTGATTTTACAATTTAAGACTCATCAGAATTTAAAACCTGCAGATTCAGCTTCTCAAGTATCACTATCAAAGCACCCAGCACAAAGCTTGCTACGTAACATAGCACATGCAAAGAGCTTCGCTCAGCCTGATGTAGTTGATGGCTTCTTCATAGATGATTTGTTAGATATTTTGTGTTCATCTATGTGCCCAGTCCCATTTATGAAAGCTAGGCTCATGCAGCAGACCTTCCACATGCTACGGCTTCCAACCAAAGACCTGCAAAGCAATGCCCACTCCTGAAACCTGTCTGCCTCCAAGGTACTGTAAGACAAAGCAGATGGTCCTCAAAGAAACTGTTCCTTAAAAGCATGTGCTATAGAAAAGGGAGGAAAACAAGCTTTCATCCTTCCTACCACTTGCCCACTAACTGTGTAACCCACTCCCTAATTCCGGCTACCTAGAACCTGCTTTCATCCCAGCAGCTCCCAGCAACCCTAGAAGTCTTACTCCAGAAAGAGAGGTACCTCTCTTTCACATACCATTTTCTAACTTCAAATCTCAGCTTTTCCCAAGCATCTTCTGGAGAACACTAAAACAAAGGCTCTTTCCTCAAAGCTTTTCTTTATACTCAGGAGGTCCTAGCATGAAGAATCGGCCACATGTGAGCACAAATAATCAAGGCACAGAGCCATTTACAAATAGAGCACTGCTGTTTGAAAAGAAATTAATTAAGTCAAGTTCGACAAACCTAAGAAATTTTAAAATAGCATATTTTATCATTTTCTGTTTACAAATATAGATCTTGACAAAATCAGCCCACTGACTGTAGTCTTCCACAGAAACAATGTGGGGGAAATTAGTTTAAACAAAGAACTCTCAAATACACAAAGAATACATAATAACCCCTTTCACCCTATTTCTTTCCCTTTGACTTCCTCAGAAATAACTACTTTACATGTCAGATTCTGCTGTCTTAAAACTGAGATCATGCTGCCCAAATTAATAGAACCAATCCTGAACTATCATACAATTCTGTGTATGCAAGTTCTCTATGGAAATGCCAATGTGCTCTGAATGTTGATGTTGGTACTAGCCCAGATTCTGCATGGTGTACTCTCACAGTACAGGAACAAAATCTTTTAGAGCTCATTTTCATGTATAGAGCTTTTTTATTAAATAAATGGCTACATCATGTTTGCCCAAAACACAGTGTCCTGTCTTTATCACAACATAAACCAACCACTGGAATAGGTCTCTGGTGTGATGAGTAGTATTTGGAAGAGAATGAAGGCAAGTGAGCCAAGCCCTCATCAACTTGTTTGGTTTTGGAGAGTAAATGTTGACAGGACTTTTCAGTGCTCAGCAAAAACTTTGATTCAGACATTAGACTGTTGGAAATACTTATTCAGAAAAAAAGGTATATACTGCTGCTATACCTGAGGTTTTCCAGTGTTCAGTATACTCATGTTTTACAAGAAGTAGCTTTCTCTTTCATAGAAACATTTCACAATCTTAAAACACGTCAAAGTAAAGTGTCCCAGTTTTGATTTTGAAAAGGTAGTCACCTGTCCTCATAGATAACAGGACCATCAAAATGTATATATCCTTCAGGTACATGATTACAAAATTTGTTCATATACGTCCACCCCCCTAACAAATATGGCTAAATAGTAAAGATAATACTTTTAGAAGGGGATTTTTTTTTCTTTTTGTTGTTGCTGCTGTTTGGTTTATAATGTTAATAATATCATTAATACCAATATCTATAATCTGGACACTTAACTGAAAGGTGTCTTTGCAAATGCACTTTGCTACATGCTTAGGGAGGGCTAGGAGCACACACACACACACAAAGAATGGGATTACATCACTTTATGCAAGTCTGGTCTCTATTTGCTTTTATTATTAAAATTATATCTGTTATATAGATACGATATTGCTCTTACTCTCCAACAATTTATTGCCAGGCCTTTTGCAGGTTCATGTATGAATATAACTTGTATGATCTTCCTTCTGAGTCTCTGTTATATTGTGTTTCCCCTGTTTAGACCTGAGTGACTTGAAAGGTTTAAGACACTAACTTACTCAATTTGAGTTCTTTAAACAGGTGGAATATAGAGTTTCTCTATCCTGTCTCTGCTTGGATAACACACTGTGGTGTTTGATTAAAACACAGCATTCAGAAACACAGCCACAGGTTGATTTAAAAACATCAAGAAAGAGAGAAAACCCACTGCTTCTTTTGAAAGTTTATTTTGCTAGTTAATCACTTTCAGCGCTAAAATCCCGAGGTTTTGTTTGTGTGAGTGAACCCTTCTGATCAGATTCCCTTCTGAAATACTGCACATGTACCAGGGCTACACAGCTCTCTGCACTCATGGTGTTTAGAATTTGGGATTGCGCCTTGAAAAACTTGCTTAAATCTTTTGTGAGTACTGATCTGTTGCTTGTACTGTATAAGCAGATAGAGACTGAAGCTAAGATTTACCGATACATGCACAGTAACTCTGCTATAATACCAAATAGGCAAAATAGAAGATGAAAGAAGAGTCCCTCCTCTTTTTACAGATGAAGAAATGTACCACCCTGAATGACTTCTTGAGCTTACTTAGGACAGTTTTAAACTACTGCCACATGTTGGGCTCAATTGAGTTATTCTGAATTTATAAAGGAATAAATGAAGATCAGAATCTGGCTCTGAAACTTGTCTGAGAGAAACAGGAAGTTTGTGGGAAGTGAACCCAGAAAGAAATTTCATGTCTACAAAGCCTTGGAAAAGAGCCAAACAATTTATATTTATAATAGGTTAGAGTTCCTGTCCTATTTCTATTTGCTGATACCCCACTGCTTACTGCCTCATATCCTGTAAACTCAGACTGTGCACTGATGCACTCCCACATATGTGGCACCAGAACTGACACCCCTTTCATTGTTTCAGTCTAAGCTGACTGAAAAATTGGAAGCTTTTAGTCAGAAGTTTCACTGTCTTTAGTGGATATGAACAATACATGTTGTACCTTGTTACATACATTTTCTTGCTTTGCCAGTAAAAGCATTCCTGTGACCAGAGTACTGTGTGGCATGTTGATTCTGAGTGAGTGCTTGGTGACAAACAGAATAAAGCTCACTACCTCTGAGGTCCTGTGCAAAACTTTACCTTTTGGTTCAGGTTTTACTAGGGTTCAGGTCCTTTCCTGAGTTCTTCTGACTGTCTTTTTCACATTTTGGCCTGTAACATCTCAAGTGACACAATACAATTGCTGCCCTCTGCTACCACTGTTGGTTCACCCATCTAATAAACTGAACCCTGAAATAAGGGAGTATAATTTTGGTTGGCTAAAGGTGGACCACAGATAGGCCTAACTAAATGATTGTAAAGCATGCATGGTAGTCTTCATTTTGGCATATCATATTTGTCTGCTAACAGCTGTTGCTCTTCAATCTTAACTTTGTTTCTGTAATAAATGGAGGGTATTTCCACAAATCTGATTATTTTTAAAAAAAGAGATGTCTTTTTTTTGCTTGCTATGTGGTAGATTTGCATATATCACTCTTGTCAACTATAATGGAAGTTACACATGTAAAAACCCTGGTGGCAGATTGTGATAAGGCAGATTTGACACAAATCACTCTACAGATAAGGATGCTAGAAGACTTTGACATTTGTAGTGAAATGCTTTAGGGAAGGACTGTATATAATTGATAATGAAATGCAGATGGCTTAAATGAATTGTATGCCAAAGAGGCAAACAACCTTTGAAGAAAGTTGGTGGAAGAGCTCATCCCATATAAAACAGTAGAGATAGAAAGGACAAGCCAGTTTTGCCCCTCTATCTTTACTGCAGAATCAGTGCTATTGAATGTGAAAATGAGGGACTAAGGAGAAAATAAGTCCTCTAAGACCAAAAGATGGTGTTGGAAGATTTGACAGTAGTAGGAGAGTTTGACTGCATCCTTCATCCCCATTCCTTCCATTTCACAACGGGAGTCCTTGAGTACCTGGTGGAGGTTCCCTTCTTAAACACACTATGTCTTAACTGCAAGGTTAAAAAAAAAGCAAGTGGTTATTGAAGTGTCATACACTGCCTCCCACACCACTTGCATGAAGAATTCTTTGTCTCTCTGTACACTGCATTCTGCATTTACTTGAATGATAGTCATACCTTTCCCCTAGCTTCTATTTTAAATAGGTTTGATTGTTAACTCATAGCTAAAACATAGGACTGATTTCCTTGCCACTACCCTGGTGACTGGTCATACAGTACTTATAGCTTGTCAGTAATGGCAAGTGACTTTGAAATCTAGCCAAGCCTCTAGTAGGTTTCAGGACTTTGCTTAAAAAAGATAGTTCAGTCAATTTGAAATGGGGGGCCTGGGACCAGCCCAAAGAATTATAGTTATCACCTGCAAATGAACTAAGTCAGGGCATTGAAATCTTCAAGAAACCTTGAAGCTAGAAAAAAGCTTTGAGGGAAATATTCAGATCATCAAGCCTGGAAGAAAGCTTTAGATTCAGGTTTATGACTTGTTTGCTACTTAATGTTGATTCAATAAGGCTGTTCTTTATTCCATTAATGTATTTTAATGCTGGATTCTGCTGGCTCACAGCCTTTTTTCCTGTGCTTAAAGAAAGTGGAATCTAATAGCCTGTTACCTCAGAAAGATGCAAGTGCCTTTTTTCACATACTACTGCAGGCAAACTCTTGCATTGAGAAATTGTTCACTGTCCATGGGCATCTTCTTCAAACTGCTAAAACCAGAACTATTAATTGCTAAAGGAAACTGAAGTTGTCTCAGACAACTCTCTAGGAGATGACCAACTGCAGGTCAGCCTATGAAAGCTTGGCATCTCAGGTGAAGAGCCTGTTCTCATGTACTACAACAATGCATGCTCATGCTTTCATAAGAAGGTAGTACAGAAACAATTTGACAACAAACCAACGGGCTCTCAGCTTATTGAAAAAAAAAAAAAAAAAAAAAGAATTGAAAATATACTGAGCTGAAATTCGGAGAGAACCATACTTTCTGTTACATTTTATGGGCTCTGTTTTTCATAATCAAAAGAGATATTGAAAAGCCAGAACACAGAGATGCAAGAAGCCTTGAACATATATTACATAAATAAAACAAATAGCTATACAGCCCCCTTTCGGAGATGACCCATGTGGATGATGAAATGCAAAGTCTCTCCGTGCCATACAGTGGAATCCAAAGAAATTAATATTATTGGGTACTGAGCCCCCTTTGCAAACCTGCAGCCACATCAGATCTGAGCTGGGCTCAAGCTACTGGCCAGGTCCTAGGAGCCCAGATGAAGTATTGCTAAGGCAGCTGTTCCACCACTGTGGTGGGGTTTGGCTCTCTGTAGGGGACAGCATGCTGCCTGCGGTGGCACTGACGCCTGCATCTCTTGGCTGTGCTCCGCAGCGCCATGCTACACATGCGAGCTGTGAGGCAGGCAGACCCATCTCGGGTCTGTTGAAATCTCATTTGGCCACTACCCCTCTGGTGCCCATCAGTAAGTCCTTAAACTAAGACTTTCTGTGTAGCTGAGTGAACTCCCCATCCGCACCCCTTGCCAAAATATCCATTCTAACCTTGTTTAGACGTTGTCCCGCTGATGTCACTATTTTTCCTTCACCTTATATCTTTTTTTTCACCCACAAGAGGGCACCAACACTGCATCCTTTGAGGTATTTTATTTCACCACGAAACACGTGCTTCAAAGGAAACTGAGGGAGAGAGAAGCCAGAGGGACCCTAGCAGCAGGTTTCAGGTCCGGAGCAATTCCCCTCCCCCCGGGGCTCCACAATTTTAATTCCAAGGATTTGATTCAGAAACACCTCTGGTGACAGCTGCACGAAGCCTCTAATAGCAAATAGTTGCATAAAGCCCCTAATAGGAGAGGGTAGCTCACAGGCACATATTTGATTTTATTTCTCCATTCTGTCTCTTGGCCCCCACTTCAAGCAGGGAGACTACAAAAAAAGGGTGTCTTTGGAATTACAAACCTTCATGGACCTTAAGAGAAACCAGTCGGAGAGCTGAGAAATACCAGACACGACATGTCTCTTGAAATAAAACATACATGAGACAGCCAACAGACAAATCTTATTCAGGGAAATCAGAGTGAAGTAAAAACACAACTAAAATTGCCATAGGACAGGAGAATCTAGTGAACAGAGAACAAGCTAAAAAAAGCCCTTGTACTGCATAACCTGACACAGTGGCAGCTATGGGTGAGACAAGATAAATATGTGGAAAAAATGAAAATCAAGAAAGGAAAGGAATTACTTAGTGTGGCCTATGGGTTTATGCTTAGAAATATAAAAATAATTCTAAAGAAAGGAAATGTAGGCTCAGAACCAGACAGATTTCCTGTACAGGGTAGAGAGCCTACATGCTCTCTTGCATGCAGTAAATGCCCACATTTAAGCCATTAATTTGGTTCCCTTATTTAGGAATCTGTAAATGCTGGGCTAGTCTTCAGGGCCAGGACACAGCTACCAAGAGGGTGTTACTCTGACTTCCGCTAGGGCTCTATGTTACTCAATCTACTATTGGACATATTTTATACAGCTCTGTGATCAGGGAATTGTTGGAAATCCATGAAATGCTCTCTCCTACTCTCACCTCCTCCACCTGCCCTGTCTGCACTGGCTCAGGTAAAGGCAGAACTGTTTTCACCAGGTCCTAGAACCTGAGAACCAGGGGCGCTTAATGAAACCAGTAGGAGATTGGGTTAAAACAGATAAAAGAGTAAGCTTCTTTATGAAATGCGTTTGAATTTCTGGTACTTGGTGACACAGGGGGTTGTGGGGGCAAGCACAGCAGTAGGTGAAAAAAAAAAGGTTTCAGACAATCTCATGGACAAGAGGTGCAGATGGAATGGGAAAACTGGGTGGGGATATATTCTCTATCATCCTAACCAAAAGATTTCAGTGCTCAGAGGCAGTGCACACAAGGATACCCATACAAGACTGCAGACTATGGCATCAAATAGGCATACCTTGAAAAGGTGATTTGAAAAGGACTAGAGATTATTCACAACCTCTCAAAGCCACCACCTTGCAGGGCCCCTGAGGTGGATGCTGCACACAGGAAACCTTCCGGAAAATGCAGCATGAAGTGTTGGTGAAATCATTTTCTATCAGAAGATGCAATTCCCACAAGCTAAATGCCCTTCACCAACTGCATTGGTTCAGCTTAAATATATTTTGGCAACCAAACGAAAGTGGGACGGGAGGGTACTCTTGGCATTGTCCGAACATCTCATTCCAATGTTTTTTGAATGAAACATTTTTATTTTCCTTGCTTTGATCAAGCTTCAAGAACATTTTGTTTTTAAGTATAATATATAAAATACAAGAAGGAAAATCAAAATTTTATTTGTAGTGGTCCATGGATTCTGAGTCACTCTGACACTTATGGAACATGAAATTGCACCCAACAGTCAAAGAATGAACATATCCAATTTTAGCATGCATAGCAACAGTATAAAAAAGGTAATGCTTGGTGTTTCATGGTACAGGAATAGTCATCATGTCCTTACTGTTTTCAACATATGAAGGTCTCACTATGGAAACTCACTAAGGAAAGTTTAGTGCTTAATGCTGTAAAGAACACAGAGACAGTAAACGTAAGTCTTCACATGGGAAGGCCGGAAAAGAAAACTCTCCAGGACTTTTTAAGGCATTAATTTTCCTAGTGTCCATAAAGAAATGCCTTTCAGGACTATGTATTTATTGCATGGAGTCTAAACCCTACAGTTTCTCTTCACAGGATTAGACAAAGAACTTAGTTCTGTTAGAAGCAATTTGATTATTTAGAAAATCCATTCTGCAAGAAGATTTCGGCTCTGATTCTAAAAATTCAATTTCTGGATCAACTTCTTGCATGGCCTTATGCAGATTAGGTGATCAGCCCTGTAGGTACAAGCAGTGATAAGCAAACCACATCAGTGTGTTTGCACCTGGGTGTGCACATAATCCAGGGTGCTCAACAACCCCATTTTTTTTCTGTCAGACTTAATGCCTACTTACCTGTGAGATGGGATATTTCCCTACCTTATGAGGAGGAGGGGAAACAACACTGTTTCAGAGAGATGAAATCCACTAACCATGCTGTAGTATTATAATACTGCAGTTGCGTAGGCAGCAGGAATAGAGCTAAATTGTTATCAGACTCTATTTACACCTACTCTTGTATGTACTGATTCATATCGGGAGCATTTGGAGAACACACTGGATTTTTCATTACAAGTATGAAAGTGGTATTTGAATCTAGCCCACCCTTATATGGCTTTTCATGTAACTCTTCTCTATTAATGTACATTTCTTGAAATGACTCTTCTGTAGCTTTTGTTCTGAAAGCAACTTTGAATGAAAACTACTGGAACTTATAGTAGCTGCTGTACTATTTTTCACACATTTTACAATTCAGTCCCAGGTTTCACATTTAATAATTCCACTGCCTGTTTTTAGGGCTAAGCAGACAATAGCAGGAGAGCAGTTTAAGAAAAGCACCTGAAGAAGAGCACAAAGTAATTCCAACCACTTCAGACAGTCAATCCACTTCAACAAGGGCCCAGCATAAATGCCTCTATGCAAACTCACATACCATGGGAAATAAATAAGAGTTAGATGTGTCCACACCTGTAGGATTATGATCTTATTGGCATCACAGAAATGTAGTGGGATAGCTGCTATAACTGGACTGTTGGAATGGAAAGATATAGGTTCTTCAGGAAGAACAGGCAGGGGAGACAAAAAGAGAATGTGACTTTCTTTATCAATAACCAGCTGGACTGCAGACTTCCGGTACCTAAAAAGGGCCTACAAGAATACTGGAGAGGGACTTTTTACAAGAGCATGTAGCAACAGGGAAAGTGTGAATAGCTTTAAACTGCAAGATGGTAGATTTAGATTAGATATTAGGAAGAAGTTCTTTACTGTGAGGGTGATGAGATACTGTTGTTTCTCAGAGAAGCTGTGGCTGCCCCATATCTGGCAGTGTTCAAAGGCAGGTTAGATGGCGCTTGGAGCAAACTGGTCTAGTGGAAGGTGTCCCTGCCCATGGCAGGGGAATTGGAAGTGGATGAACTTTAAGATCCTTTCCAATCCAAATCATTCTATGAAAAGTTTCTCACTTGGTTCAAATAACTACTGACATCCCAAGCTGCACAGAAAGACGTAATAGGAATAAGCTTTTGTCCTAGGCTCACCCTGTGATATGTCACAGAACAGATAGCCAGTTGCAGTCCGTAATCTGGAATTTGCATAAATTGTATGCTTTTTCTTTCACAGTAACATTTTCCTGCAGAGCAGTTATTTGGGGTTCATATTGGAAGGCTAAAAGTTTGAAAAGTGGAGAAATAGAAGTCTGAAAGAGTAACATTAAAACACTTACCATGTCCCATGCATTAGCACAGTAAATGCTGTAGAAGTTAAATTATCTGTGGACTCAGCATGGACAAGGTGCCAGGAATCTGCAAGTTCTAATCTCATCTCTGCAGCTGTAGAAATAAGCATAAGAGAATTAACTCATCACACTTTATTGTCTGAAAGCATCTATAAACTAAAATCTTATTTCAGATATTCTTCCATAATTGATTCACAGTTTTACTACAGTTATTTTCTTAATGGTCTTTCTAGGCCATAACTCTTAATGCATAACCCATCCAAAACATGGAAACTTGTTTCCTGATCCATTGCTGGAAATACGAGGAGAGGAGATCTGCTCCCAGTGAACAAAGCTCCTCAACATTTTGAGATGAATTTTTGTTTGCCCTAGGATTTGCTAGCTGTAACCACACAAGTGTTTCATAAGCTCCTCTTGATGTCAGAATTCATTACAGAATCTCCTGCCTAGGAGATGTTTCCATCCTTTTTTCTTTTTCACTTTTTCTTTTTAAAAGAAGTGAGATAGTGCTTGAGAAAGATGCCAGATCAAAAGCCCTCAAGTCCTCCTTGCTGCACTCTAAATTCCACGTCAAGAAACACTCATCTCTCCTCTCAGGCATGGCTCTTAACCCTTTGTCTAATAAAATAATTGAAACCTGCTCCCAGGCTCTCCTGTGCTCAGCCATCTCCCTTGAAATTTTCAAATAGGGTGCCCCATTGTTGGCCTTTGAACCCACAATGAGTATGTGGAAGTCAAAGTAATTAGTTTAATACATCTAGAGAGCATACAAGTTCCTTTCATGTCTGGATCTGATCCTGCAAAGGACTACATATCCTCAGCTGCCTTTGGCTGAGGATGTCTAAGCATTTCTGAGAAGGCCAAGACTAGCTAAAATGAAAGCTCTGCTAATATTAGCAGACTGATAAAGCAATTTTGCATTAGTAAAAATAAAAAAGAAATGCTAAAACCATAGAAAATAACAAAAGTATGAAATTAATAACAAGGAATCCAATAGATGGGGGCCAAAAGAATGAATCTGATAATAGAGACAGAGATGGAGTAATGCTAATTCCCAAGATATCAAGCTGTTAGTAGAATCCTGGCTCATCAGCGCAGAAGTGAAATTGTAAGGGATGACTTTCAGTAGCATTATATATTGCCATCTCATGGGAGGAACAATACAGGCATGTGTCACCACTGGCAGCACTTCTCTGAGAGTGAGAAGAGAGAGGAAGAAGGTATCTAAACCAAAGCAGGGGAAGCCCTTCTCTTTCCCACCAAGGCACTAGCTGGCACATTGGAAAATAATATGCAACTGTAGATCCCAAGTTCAGGGAAGGGGAATTTCTGCCAGGACCCTTTGCTTCATCAGAGCCTGAAAGGGTTCCTCTGTCCTCCTGTGAACTTGTTAGCCATAGAATCATAGAATCATATAATAGTTAGGGTTGGAAAGGAGCTTAAGATTATCAAGTTCCAACCACCCTGCCATGGGCAAGGACATCTCCCACTAAACCATGTCACTCAAGGCTCTGTCCAACCCAGCCTTGAACACCGCCAGGGATGAAGCATTCACAACTTTCCTGGTGTCGTGGTTTGAGGCCCCTCAAACAGTTCTGCTCACTCCCCCCTCTTTCTTCCCCAGTCCCGGGGAAATGGGAAG
>JASSUY010033470.1:22547-46698 GCA_032466535.1 Forpus xanthops
GAACCCATTACCCCTTGTCCTATCACTACAGTCCCTCATGAAGAGTCCCTCCCCACCATCCCTATAGGCCCCCTTCATATACTGGAAGGTTCATTAATGAATAGATTGTTTAGATCTCAACATTACTTAATTACATTCAGGTTACAATAGAGTGGAGTAATAATAGAACTTCCAAACATTTTGGAAGGATACATGCTCTCCCATCCACTATAACTCCCAGAGCACTCCTGCATGGCAGTCCCCCCTATGCTTTGCTGTTAACCACACAAAAGCAGAGGTTGCACTACCTCCAGAAACATACTGAGAATCATGAGCTGGCTCAGGGTCCCCATTCTGAGCTATGCCATCAGCCCACCATCAATGACACTACTATCATTACCACTCACTGTTCTTGATACTTCCATGCCACCTGACTTCCTGTACTGAACAGTATTTTTCAGCACTCATCATCCAAGTGCTGTAAAACCCTCCATCTAAACGCTTCAACATATATATATAAAATACATATATATACTCCCACACTACCCACAAAAGAGTAGCAGAGCTGCAGGCAAGCAAAACTGAGACAGCTGAAACAGAGTGACTGACTGGAAAGCTGGGATGCAGGGTAAGAGTTCAGAATGGTCTTGAAAGCAAATATCTGACATAGCCATGGGCTGCGAAAATCCTTAGCCATAGCCATTCTATGCTCAGAGTATCCTTATTCCTGAACTTGCCAGAAATCTGCCCAGTATCACTTAGCAGAACTGCAACCTTCGTCCCATGCCTGGAAATAAAACTTAGAAATAGTTCCCCTGTTAATCTTTTCACTGATAGAATAACTTTAAAATTTCAAGTGCTGTAGGTAGTCCTAAAACATCAAAGCAGATGTTTTAAAATCCAGATACTCTAAATACTGTCAGGAGTGACTGAAGACTGAGCTATAATGCAGTCATACTGGGCTGTTGAATATTTTTTATGAAAATTTATTGAATTATGTCTACTACTTGAGATGGTTTATCTAAGCCCTAAGGGATATAAAATATAACATGATGAATTTGTCCAGACTAGCTGGTATACAACCACCTTTTGGGGTGTAGAGGCACAAGGGTTTCAAGTGTACACATGTATATGAGACCTACATAGTCTATACCTACCACAAAGGCCTTCACATGGAAAAGTAGGACCTGCAAATCACAGAATCTGCATTTAAATTATAGCTGTTTGCTCAGGTATTTGACTACAAAATCTATGGCATCTGGCATTTTCTAGGAGCATTGGATCAAGCTGTTTCACAGGTGACATGCATGTGTTTGATTAGGAGAATACCAGACCTACCCCAGAAAAAAAAGATAATAAAAAAGTTAATCTTTGCCTACTTAATATTACAGTGCTGTTTAAAGGATAGCATGGTTGTTAAAACAACACATGTTATAAACAGATACAAGTGGAGTTTATTATTATGTAACGTAGTGTTCCTTAAAGGTTCCTACAATTCAGACATAGAAACTTTTCCCATTCTTTTAAAGTTAATTGAGGGTAGGGGGATGGGGTTATAATTTTTTTGTTCTTCTCAGAATAGGTGTAAGAGAGAAAACAAATAAACTTGTATATTTGTCTGACCATGTTCAGTATACACATTTTCACAGGATTTCCAGTACTCTCAGATTAAGTTAATCTTTATGTAATTAACAAAATGTAACACAGTTTAACTCCTGAGTGCTCCATAAGAATTGTAGGTTCAATTCTGAAATCTTGGAAGCTACCTTTCCATAACTCAAGTGACCCTTATTGCTCCTGCTACACCTTCTCTGCTGGGAATCTCACCTATAATCAATACACAAAGAAACAAGAGCAGCTGATAGCAACTGGGGATCTGTTTCTCTAATCATAGACCTACTTGTGAAAAACTGCAGGAAAACCAAAGACGCTGAGTGCAAGAGGACAAAATATGAGGATCTGATCGGATTTCCTATCCAAAGCAAGAACTGTGTTTTGAGCATCTTCCTAGCCTAGTTTCAGCAATCAGTTTCAGGTAATTGGCAACAGCAGTCTGGTAAATTCACAGTAAAATAGGATGCAATAGCATGTTTTCTGTTCAGAAACAGTAACTGTGCTTCAGTTGGGTTTTAAATGTCTTCCTATTCCTGACATAATCCTAGCTGCAGGCTTTGTTGAACCAACTGGTGTTTATTTTGAAACTGACATCTTAATTCCAGTAATCTGACTGCTTGTTGTAGGTCATTATCTCACCAGCAATGTACTGACCACTATACAAAGAGGTGGAAAGGGTAAGAGCCTTTAACTGATACATTGAAAATCATGCAGGTTTGTTTGAATTACTGTGAAAGTTGTATTCATGTTTCTGTTTTCCACCCCACTCATCAGTTGTTTGTAACTATGCTAGAAAAGATTCTCTCCTGGCTGGAGCCCAGCAGATTGGTGCTCAGCTTGAGAGGAACAGTATTATTTAACTTTGAAAATATTTATTGATTCATGTTTTAATTAGCAGTAAAAAGCATTTTGTTTATTTTCAGAACATTTTCCCCCTCACATTTAAGGGCAAATTCTACTCGTTTTGTGTTTCACTTGCATAAAGGTGACATTTTCATAGATGCTTGCTTGGCACAAAGCAGAATCATGTACTTGGTATCCTGCCCTTGCTTTTTGGAAGATCCAGAATTGGCAGCTATGGTTATGCGTAGGGGGTTTTTGCTCTCTCTATAATTTGCTACCCAGATCAAATATGGAAATTTTTAACCCATATTTTGTGGGTTTGCTGCATTTTTGCATTTGTAGGTGTTTTTCCTGTAATATGCTTTGTTCTGACATTTAAACACAGAACAGATATGTTGTAAATGCTTATACTTAAAATACTGTTCATCATATTTCTAAGTTTGAACAGCTCATTCCAATGAATAGTTAACATTTTGGGTCCCAAAATAATCTCTACAAAGCACCATTTGGTGGAGAAGCCAGGGAAAATGGTGGCAAGTAAATCCAGGTTTAAATGATACTGCATTCTGATCCAAAATCGTGCATCTTTTCTATCTCAGCAGCATTCAGATTAGGAACTTTTAACAATGTCACTAATGTTACTGGTACTTGCAATGAATATTAAGTACTGATAGAAAGTATTAATTATTATGGTTGCAGGCTTGAAAGTTGAAGCAATGTTATTTTATAACATAAATCCTTCAAGCATCCAACACTGCTTCTGAAACAGTAGAGCTGGGCAAAATATTCATGAGGAAGGCATTAGTTATTTGTTTTAAAGAACAACAACAAAAATCTATTTTATAATCTGCAATTGATTTAGAAGAAGATAATGACATTTTCAAAGTAGCAAAATTTCATTACTCATGATGCAGTTATTTACAGAAACTTGAAAAATATGTTCTTTCAGTCCCATATTTTCACTTGTGAATATTTAAAAAACCTAATGAACTATATGGACGGTGGGAGCTAGCAAGTTTTTGCATGTTAAAGTCGCTCTTATCAGATAAATATTTTTAACCATTCTTTATGCATTGGGAAACCGATGCTCAGACAAGTGAAGGCATGTGCTTTGTATATCACAAGTCTGAGCTTTCCCAAAGAAGCTCTGATGTTTTATGTTGTTGCAGTCCACAGCTGACTATCTTGTTTCTTTGCTGATTGCTTCCACTGTAGAAGAGATTAAAGAAAAGGTAATATATATGCTCACTCCTCAATTTGTGCTCTCCAAACCACAACATGCTGCATTAATTCATTAATAGCTCTTCAAGTACATATGTTAGGACAAGAAATGCAAGGCTCCATTTTGTTGGCCAACTCCCCTGATGGGGTGTCTCTATCTGCCAGAGAAATAGAACAGCTAACTAGGGATAATAAGGTTTGCTTCTCCACTGCTATGAAAAAGAATACAGATGACAACACAGAGCTTGGCTGGACAACTGTTTACAGAGGTGATTTGAATGCCACAGACTGTCTGCAAAGAAGCTACAGCAATCCTGTCTATGTGTTTGAGACATTACTGCCCTCCAATACCCGTTTACAGGAGGGGGTTATCTCAGTAGCAACTATGCCAGAATGGCTGGTATGTCTTTTCCACCACCACTGCAACTTACTACAAGAGAATCCAGAGCTAAAACCAAGGTGCTTGATGCCAGTCTTCAGAGCTCCCATGCTGATAAACAGTGGTCTAATTGTCCAGCAATGCCTTTTAACTCCTGCAATTAGCCACATATTTTTAGAGCTTTGGTAAAAAAGTTTGTGAGTTTCAGTTTATTTGAGAATGCAGTAGTCTCATTGTGACCACTGGGTGAGAATCCCTGCAAAACAAATCAACCCACTCAAAATTTTTTAAATTTAGTTTATATTTCTTTCCATTGACAGCTTTTACACTTCAGAGAAAGATAGAATGTTGCTGCTTTCCTCACCAGCAGGACAATGACTCCTCTCAAGGCTTTCACTTGCTTATCTCCCCACTTCAACCTCAGATATTTCTAACATTCTGTCACTACCTTTGTCTAGTCGAGAGGTTCCAAAACTGCCATTCAAAGTGTTTCTCTCCCCGCAGATGGGAACAGATCTATTATCCATAGCATCACCAGTCTTTGTCAGCCAATCTGTCAGCTATGAAGTCATAAATTACAGCATCCAAAAATTTTTTCTGTTCATACTTTTTCACTATTATTTAAAAAAATATTTAAAAAATATTTATTTCAATCAATACAAATACAAACCAGAATTTAGCACTTCTTCCAGTGAAATTCCTCTTATACCACCATAAATCTCTAATGGCGGTGATGGAACAGCATAATAATGGGGGTTAGAGCACTACTTACTAGAAACAAATACCACAACTTACATTTTACAGTTTTCTCTGAGTTGAGAGTTTAGATGAGAGAAAGGGTTATTTTAGATTTTTGGAAGTGTTTGTCATGCTGTGTAATTCCATGCAGTTACACACCTAATAAACACAAAAAGGGCAAACTATTTTAACCTACAGGTCTGTATAGGCATTGTTTCTATTAAAGCCAAAGTTTTTATTCTGTTACTGCTGTCATTCCTGGAAAGGATCTTCGAGATCACTGAGTCCAATATGCTGCCACCACACAGACAAGCATTATGTATATGTACATTTACAAAGCCCTTAAAACCAGCTAAGCAGTTTGCCTGCAGTACAGGCACAGTGATCTTGATGTTCACATACACTTCAGAATTGGCTGGGACATCTATCTGAATATATAGAACATGTCTACACTGATCAAGGCAATCTCTACTAATCCCTTTATGTAAGATTCACCCCAATCATCCCAGTAGTTCATCACATTTGTTCTCTTCACTGGTTTCAGAATGACTTTATCTGAAGTCACTATGGATGACCACAATCACATGCAGTTTTAAAATAAATGTAGTAGTTTCTTCTGCAATGACATTAGCAGGTACATGGTCCTTCAAAAAGTGCCTTGATTAATACAAAGGTAGTGAAGGATTGCATTTGCTGTTTTCTCTCTACCTTTGCAAGGTAAATGGATCAATTAAATCTAAAAAGTCCTTTTCTTCCTTTAATTTACCAGGCAATTATATATATATTTCATCACATTTCTCTAATTTAACTCCTTAGAATCCCGGTGTCTTCAAGTGGAACATTTTGATTATGACTCTCTGGTTTGTGTCACTGGCAAATTTTAAAAACAAAAGTATTTTTCAGGTCAATGTTATTAATAAAAATGCCAAGGAGCATCAGATTCCATAACAGTCCCAGGGAAAACTGGTACTCAGTTGATTTAACCATTTGTTTTCTGTCCAGATCATTCTTTTCTCTCTTTTAGCAATCCTACATCTTTTTCACCCATTTTCTTGTTATCACTTCTCTCCAGTTAATCACTAGTTAAGCTAACCTGAAATGGTTTATATAACTTGCTACATTTCTAGATGAAAATGAGTGTGATGGTTGCTTTATAGAAATGCAGTGGCTTGAAGAAAGTCTGCACTGTTTTCGTGTCCTGCTAACCTTAATTGTTTTCTTGAGTCCTAGAAGCCCTTGATCCTTTGTTTTTCCTCATCTACATTCTCTTTTTCCACTGTCTTCCATCATTCTCACTTGACCTCTTTCACTGTTCCAAAGTGCTAAATTCTGTCTTATCAATCTCCTCTTCCTGATCCTATTCACATGTCTCTTCAAAGCCAAACTCCAGATTTTGCCTTCGCTTTCTGAAGTATGTAGCCTGCCCCTCTTTGTACAATTCCATTGATGACATTCATACTTTCCACAATTGTGGAAAGATTGTGAGGAGAAAGTAAGGAAGACAGTAGAACAGAAATAATTAATATAAACAGACACCTAGGAAAAATACTGAGTTTGGGAAAAAAAAAAAATAAAAAAAAAAGAAGATTTTTTTTCTTATGTCACAGAGAAACAGATTTTTCACCAAGTTTCTCTACTGACATTGGTGATACCTGAATTCTTTTTATGCAGTGGAATACCTGAAGACTGCATGTGATTAGCTCCTTGTAGCATAAGAATTCTTAGACCATGATAACTTTGTCAATTTTAGGTTATTTAGAAAGAATAATAAATGCTATAAAAAGTATGAAAAAATATTTTTCTGCCTGTTTCTTATGTATGTGGATCTTTGGCCTCTTGGATTTGCACAGTGAAGAATTAAATAGAAAACATTAACTGTCAGTTTTCTGCATATATATGTATAAGGAATAGTTACATGTATAGCATATACATATGCACATAACATGCACATACATATATATGTTTATAAATCTATGATATTCGTAACATAGTCTGAAATAGCATGTTTAATGCATATTTCCAAGAGATGTCATACAGCACTCCGCATTCAGTAGTAAGAGACTACCATATAATTTGCAATTTTGAAAGATTATGTGTCCAAAGAAAGAAAATGCCAACTCTATCATGTCTTTTAAAAATTAGTTTATTTATATATTTAATATAGTTGCAGTATCAAAGTCTTGACCTCTGTAAAGATACTTTGAATAAGAGCATATTAAATATAGTTTAAGTAAAATCTCTACCAATGAAATTGTGTCTTTTTTTTCTGCTACCAATAATGCCATTGTAACAGCTGGTGAATTAGGTTGTTTTATGTAATACAGGAGGTACCATTTTACTGTCTAATTCAGGATCCTAGTTTAAATACAGCGTCAAGGATGATCTTGTCTATAGTTATCTTGGAGGAAATCTTCAATGTAACTATCCCCCTCTCCTTTTGTTACTGAAACAACACCTGAACCTTGAGGGTAAAATAGAAAAGCAAGGCATTGTTAGTGGTAACCCCTCATTCCGAATTTCATGCAAAGCTCTAATAGGAAGATTCTCCTGAACTTCAAGGCACTAAATATTTTAACCCTAAACTTCTCAGAGACATATATATGAAGGCTGCAGCTGTAATTAGGGAAGATTGCATGTATATGGTATTGGTAATTTTGTGTTTCTGTTACAGTCAATATATTTATTGTAATTTCTTTTAAATTGTAAACATCTGATTAAGATTATATAAATTAAAATAATTTTAGCAAATGTTGAACATTGGAGTAATATCTCTTCACTCACAAGGGATGAAAGAGGGAACTAAAACCATCACGAGAGCACTGGACTACTACTGCGTGATTGTACCATAGAAGTGTGAAACAAATGGAAAGTACGGAAACATTCTGAACTTCCACTGAGCTACAGTCTGAAAGCCTTGGCTTACAAATACATAAGAAAATTCTGCTTTGCCATAAAATATAACCTTTTCCAAGAGAAAAAAAGTGGAAAATAAAATGCATACAGTATGCTCATGTTATTAAAAAAAGCGTTGTTTGTTGCTAAATAGAGGGCAATTCTTTTAAGAAAATTTCAGCATTAAATTTATTATTAACAATACCAGTGATCTCTGTAAATAAAATATTTGTATGTTAAACCTAGAACACCGACACAAAATTTAAAACCAATGCTTTTCTAAAACAATATTCACTGATTCTTACTAAGTTTGGACTCAGGTGAGTTCATATATCCACCCTAAGAGAACATTTGCACTTCAGCTGATCTTTAGGTCTTTCCACGTATTTTTTATGAATATTTTTCACCCTGCATTTTTTTTTATTCATGTCCCTCACTTGTAATTGTCTAGTTTATAATCAAGCTGCCACAGTGTTTGGTTATTACTATTAAAACTAGGAATTACTTTATAAGATTTCCTGTCTAAAGAAATATCTTGTCAGATTTCCAGTTGCATTTATGCAGTTCATACTGACAAGATCTCTGCTTTGGGGTGAACTGGGCCAGACAGACATTCTTCTTGATAGAGAAGGCACATATAAAGACATTATCTTATTCTGAAATATAGCCATGCATGAAGTACAATATTTTGGATATTTACAGGAGCCAATAATCAAAATGGGTTAATTTTGATTTTGTAAGTATTTAAGTAAATTTATATGGTGGACCTACCCCTACATTTGGAATACCACATCAGCTTTTACTATCTGATCCCAAACCATTTCTTTAGAGTCTTCATTATTTTATTAGGATATTTATTATTAAGTTCAGTGAAAGGCAGCTATTTAATAATATCAATTAGCATGTCTTCCAGAACAAAAGATTAAACCATCTTTAAAAAATTACAACACCTTACTTTTATTCAGTTGCTGTAGCCTTAAAAAACCTTAGTTTCTTCCTCCAGCTATAGATCATATATTTGTAAAATGCTGAAAGACAATGTTTACTTCCTTTTTTTTTCTCATCACATTTTTTTTCTGAGGTGATGTAAAAATTCATATTATCTGACATATATAATACAGTCAATTAATTCTAGAGAAGCCAAAAATTATACTGGTCATTTCTCTTTTTCCATCTTTGTAAATAAAACAACATTCTAAATAAGAACTTTCAATTTTTTAAAAGTAGTGATTTAGCTTCCATATCAACATGGCGTAATTCAGAATACTGCTCGAAATCCGCACAGTGAGTGCAGAAATATGTTTTGTGTTAGTCCATAAATGCCCTCTGGTGACTATCCCCAAAAATGCAAGCAATTTTCCCTTTTATATTATGTTTTTCAATACCCAGTACAGCAGTTTAGCCAACTAATGTTGCAATCATAAGAGAAAATAAGAAAACGGCAGTTTCAGAGATCAAACTCCTATGCTTAGTAGGCTTTCTTTAAGTTCTGTTTTGTTTCTCAAGACTGAGGTTTTAAGGGAAGCAATGAAGCAACGGCAATGCTAACTTGATCTAACTCTTAGTTCCATGGTCTTAAAATTCTGTCATAAGACATATGTGATAGCTAATTTTTTAAATTATTTAAATAACAAATTAAAAAAAAAGAGATGAGGCTCACAGATCAAAGGAAAAGCAATGGAGAGAATTTAGAAATCAGAAAAGTTGCTCCTAAAATAAACATTCAAATATTTTGGAACAATAAAAAAAGCTATGTAAAGGTCAGACAGGCAAATTGAACTGAAAAAAAAAATCCTTAAAATTTTAGGTCAACTACAAAATTATTTACACAGATTAGAGCCTATTATTTCTTTTCCTAAATAATAAATTTCTGTATATATTACAAAATCATTGCTCTTCCTGTTGAGACAGAGGTACTGAATTTACTGCCATTTAATCACCTGTGCACAGTGAACAGTTATAGTTTGTTCATATGACAGTGTTCAGACTTCATCTCCTGGATTTTAGCAATCTAATATAAATTGAATATTTCATTTGAAAAGAATTTATAGAAACTGTAGAATTTATAGGAAACACCCCAACTTATAAATACACATTGCATGCCATTTGATTTGTTCACACAATTGGAAATTTTCCTCAGAATGGTTCCTTTAGTTGACATCTTGTTTAAGTCTGTTCTGGAAATATTTCTGAGAGAAGGTCAAGAAAAACTTCCCATTTGAAAAGTCTGAAGATGCACAGTGAAGCAATCACTCAGAACTGTCAGCAGTTAAGAAAACTAAGAATTTTGGACCTTTGAAAGGTAAAGGTTGTAAAATATGTCATTACCCACTGAAATGAACCCGACGGCCTAGTAACAAAAAATGTAATTTATTCTCTTAGTTCCCACAAGTCACTGGGATATTCAGTAGAATGTATCAGGCCAATAAATACATATATTTTATGCCTGCATTAGAAATATTCTAACCACACTGCATGCCCTAATTGAAAATTTGAAAAATTAGGTTATTTTATCCTTGTTGAATGCTTTTCCCAGGGAGGATTAGACATGTAAATTAAAATAATATAAAAAGATTTAAATTTACTGAGCCTGAAACAAGATAGACTAGGTGCATCCAGAAACATTCCAGCAATGAGTTCAGGGAATGAATTTGCAGTAGTTAGTCTGATCCAAAATTTCTGTAGTGAAAGATAATCCCAAAGTTATGATAGTTTTAAAATTGCTACAATAACACAAGGTACTATCACAGATTAAATACATAAACAAATTCACATCTTGCATTTCAATTCTGTTTAGGGAATCTGACCAAGAGCAGAGAAGTATATTTTTTCTGTGTGTTTATCAAAGAAGTGCTCATCTTTTACAGTGCTCTGATAATATACCTAGAGAATAACAGCATGCAATAGTCACATTAAGAAAACATTTGATTTGCTACATTACCTCAAACACTGTTAAGCAGTGAAAATCATGTCTTTATAAAGACATACTAGCTGTCTCAAGAACTTAATGTTAAGAAAAATGTTTGATTTGTACTCTGATAATATGTCAAATCATGAGGTTTCTAAATTTCAAGCACATTTACTATACTCAAAGTGTTCCTAAAACCAGATATGTCCAAACATCTAGTTTGCTTCACCAAACAAAAGCATTGTTGTGAGAGGGCACAGAAGGGAGCCATTTGCTCCAACAACAGCACTTGGGAAAACAAAAGCCAACTATGCCTGTACTATAAGTACAGGTGGTAACTTAGATGATATATGTTTACTTTCACTAGTTTATAGGATGGCTAAATTACCAGAAGACCTCATTAAATCTTAGTATTGACTGGGAGAAAAAAACCTAAATATTGGTGGTTTAAGTTCCCCATGACGGTGGGCTAAGAAATAAAGTTTATTTGCTTTGGGAGTTTCTATGATCTCTAATGTCAGGGGCTTGGGACGTTGGAATAGGTTCAGTATTTCTAGGGGAGACAATTGCAGTAGGCAAGCAGGCAGGTAGGTAAGCAGAAAGGTCTCTAAATATTCTAAATTCACATAAAAGTGGTTTCTGTAGCCATGAGTTTTACCAGTCACATTGTCTTCGTCTTCCTCTAGTTTCTCACTTTTTAGCTAAATTCACAAGTTTTATCAATTCTTTATAAGATGCTTGCAGTTTCTATCATTTCTCCCTATGTTTTTATCACATATCTACCTTAGTGTGATGCTGATAAATAATACTGCTTATCAGATATGGCAGGTGGAATGAAAATGTTCCATGTAGACTGGCCCCTGGAAATGGTCAATAGCTTTATTTTTACATTGCATGCATTTTGGTGTTGTTGGTGGCATTGTTGTAGACAAAGGAACCCTGCCCAGTATGAATACCATACTTTTATCAAGATGAATCTGGAATGCTTCCTAGGTTATACATCTGCTTGCTCCATCTAATTTACATATCAGAAGATATGCTGACCAGGGGATATAGAGAGTAATTATATGTATTACAAGTTGTTAGACTACTATTTCTACAACTGCCAAAGACTCACTACCACCCCCTAAATCTAAATAAGCTTCTGGTTAGCTGGCTGTCAGAAGCAAGTTAGAATGCTTGTGTGCCAGATACCACTAACTGTACTGCATTTACATGCAATCATGGACATATTGCAAGACTTGTCACATTTTAATATTTTGTCACTGACTACAGGACAATAGCTTTCAAACATTCTATCATTATGCATTGCACCTAAGATTCTTTATCTTTTTTAATGATTTCCTTTTTCTTTATTATTGTTTTTCATAAGCTATTTTCATCTTGTAAATAAGATCTGAACAAATGCAGTGGTGGAGGCAGATTGCAAACAAATGAGTTTCCTTTAAGGGACAGAGTTTCTCCTTACAGTAGGCTCTATAGTTGGTGCTCTTGTCCTGTCCAAACATGCAGGGTCAGTGTCAAGACAGCAAAAAACTACAATGTTTGTTAGTGTTGTGCTTCATATGCAAAAGGGCATATTATAATAAGGCCAACACTGGAGCAAACCACCTGAGTTTTGTAACTGTGATGTCTCTTGATACATATCCAATGTTGAAGAGTATAATTGTTGAGTAATATAATAGTTTGTACCTTGGTTTTCAACAATTTTAAACCATTTGTATGAATTTCAGTTATCGATTAGTATTTGTTAGTATTCAGGTCACTTGCTAGAGAAGAGCAAGGTTTAGCATGTCTCCCCAGAGGATCTGATACAAACCTCAATTCTTTGTTCATTGTCCCCTGTCAGGAACAATGAAACATTATCCCAGGTCTCTTATACACACATAAGACTAAATGTATACTATGGTGTCAGATCAAAAATGTTTTAAAAAAAACAGGGAACATGTAGTCATAAGTAAGTAGATGTATTGCTAAGCAGTGAATGCATGTAAGAGGTAGCCTGTCACTGTGAAGTACACCTTGGCGCATCCACTTAAATGCGCACCTGTATATAAACCTCCTGGCATTGATCTGAATACTAACAAATACCAGTCGATAACTGAAATTCATGCAACTAAATGAGCAAAGTAAAATTAAAATTCTCTGACACAGATTTTCAGAAGTGCCAACTATTTTTTATAGAAATGCACTGGATAATTTGAGTATCAGCAGACCAGTTGAAGGCATTGCTCCATCTACGCACTCATCCAGGTATTGCACGCTGTCTTCAGAGCAGTAGGACACTAAATTTGCCCTTAACTGCCCTTTAAAGGACCGGCAAGAAATGTGGGATGTTTAGCAGAAATGCAGGAGGATTCTTTTGTTTATACTCTAGAAGAGAGCAAGGCAAAGTTTACCCCAGGTCTGGGGTTAGATTAGAGTTTACCATTTGATTTGGTATAACCATACTGAGATTTCCTTGCTTGTTAAAAGTGTGCACTCGAAGAAGCGCGTTTCTGGAAAAGAAGTCTCTTCAACTTTGTGTTAACATGGGCTTATGTTCTAAACTTCAGTAGCCACTTTTGAAAAATACTCTTTATCTTTAAATCTTTCCAGTTAGAAGCTTTGGCTTGTACAACATGAATCGCAATAATAAGCATGATAAAAAGCCCCATAACTATGACTTTATATGAAACAATAGCCAATATCAAAACCTTTATAAGAGCTGATATGATGTAGGTAGTAAACTTTCATTCAGCTGACACCATCACCTGCCTCTACCTGAGCATAATGACTTTTACACAAAAAGCTAATGTTAGTTGTTTAGTATTATATAATTCGCTTCAAAACACACCTAATTGTTTAACTTCACAGCAGTTGTGAAACATACACAGACACCCAAAGAGAAAACACAGCACTACTTTTGATAATAAAAACCATTTTGAATACTTAGGTCAAAAGAAAAACAACATAAATTCAACAATGAATTAATGACCTATCTGTACATACATGAAGACATTATGGATCTGATTTCCTGTTACTTACACTGGTGATGTGATATAACCGATTATGATGTGAAAAAAATAATTGAGGACTCCACACGGTCTCTGGATCAAATATAGTTATATAGTCCCATATAAGCTCTGTAACCCTTGCATTTATAAGCTTTTCACCTTGTTTTTCCTTATCAAATAAGGTCTTTAAAAATATCAAGTGTTCGGTGCAGCTATGTGACCTTATAACTGTATGGCATCCAGCTTCCAGCATGGAATTTCATTTTAAAGGCTAAGAAATATAGACTTTGATTTCCTCAGCCAAAGTCTTTGAATTAAAATGAAGGCTGGATGTTAGTAGAAATATATAAATTTAAAAACCTAATAATAATGAGGAGCTGGGCTAACAAGATTTTAGACACTCTCTTAGAGATTTGTAGCTCTTCGCGATAAGAAAAAATTATTAAATGTACTACCTACTTTATTTGAGAACCATCCAATATGAGAAACTGTATTCATTAATCTTTGAATCACACAATATTAAGCTAAAAATCTCAAGATTTTAGCCTAAAGATGTAATTTGGTTTTATAGGTAAGAAACATGTTTTAATGGCTAAAGTGCATGCAGTTACAAGAGGGTTTTTTTTTCAGACTTTACAGATACATTTTTATTCTCCAATAAATGAGACGAAATAAAATAAAAAAAGTAGCTACAAATATTAGATAAAGTATTTCAGTGTTATTTTCTGCAATTGTTTGTGATTCTGTTCCATTATTGCATTTCAGAGGCAACTTATTATGCATTATCTTGCAGTAACTCTTTCTTTTAATTTGCCTTTGCATAAGTTGTTCACAAGACTTAGTAATTCTTAATGGAGAGGATTCCTGAGTTTCATAACTGTACTTAACTAAATCCTCTTAATAAACCCCCACAGCATTCCAGATTTGCAAAGTACTATCTCAACACAGTTTTAGAAAGATTTCTTACTTGTTTTTGGAGAGTAAATTGCCCCAGTATCTTGCCCCAGTATCCATACTCTGATAAGAAACTGAATTGTACTTAACCTATAAAGGATATGTACATTAGCCCAAATAAGTAAAGAGCTTCAAAATCTGCTGATTGATAACTTAGTAAGTGCGTGTTTGGGATGTCTGCAAAAGAGAGTAGTTGCACTGGAAAAGTGTTTTTTTTTATTGGCAGTGAAACATAATGTTTTTTATTTTAGTATAAGGTTATAAGTGTGCATTACACAGGTAATGTTTTTTTATAAGAATACGCATTTACAGGTGGTCAATGTCCTAAGAACAAGTGAAGCTGAGAGCATTCTGCAGGTGCAGACAATAGTGAGAGGAAAAAACCTTCCATTCTCCTCCACTTCTTTTCCCTATCAAATCTTTGCAGCATCTCAACTCATATTAAATATTACTTCCGCCTAAAGCACATAATATGTGTTTTATATATATAGGTACCTACTTCTTCAATTAATAAAATGTAAGATATGATCACTTAAGAAGACTGACTACTTTGACTCCAGTATTTAGCAGTGTTAAAGTATTAAGAAACATCTGGAAGAACAGATAAAAAGAGATAAATGTTTAGCTTTGTTATGAGTAACACACTAACATACGATTAGGTTGTAATGGTTGTAACTTAACAAAACTGTTGTATGAAATATTTTGTTTAGCATTCATTAAAAACTGCTAATGTGGTTTTTCATGGACTATATTTTTATGCATGTTATTAGTGGAATACAAATATGCAAAAAAGCAAACAGTTTGGTGTTATAATGTGAAAAGAGATTTTACACCAATCTTATTTTTAATTTGTATGGGAACGTTTTTACCACAAATTCCATATTTTAATAATACTATCCCAACTCTATTTTTTAAACTCATTTTGTCACTGTTTTGTAACAGAAACACTGTAAATATTATAGATGTGGTAAACTATTATACTTGTTTTCTTATAAATGAAATGATCTGTGCCAACACTGACAAAATGAATTAATGTGTTACTAAGGCAACAGTCACATTATATGCTTTCTCTTTCACAGTATGCGGTAGAGCATATGGTTTACTCTTAATGGAACACTAGCTTCTCATTAACATACCAGTAGCAATGTCAGAACTTACAAACCAGCATAACAGGGAAATGGAAAAACTTATAAATTAGGCCCTTTCAGTATTATTGAATAAGAAATGACTGATGTTGCAAGGTACAATATTTAGCTAATACAGTGCCCTTTTCTGCATCTTTCTTCTCCAAAAAAGCAAAACACAAACTTTTTCTCATTAGAAATACAAATATTGAGATGTATTTATTTTTTTACTTTAAAATGATTGACAGTCTTATAATTTTTAAAACGTTTCAGTATTTTTCTTTTTCATGCTGTGTTCCACATAAGCTTCCTTTTCTCTAGAACATATTAATACCAACAACATTGTATGGAAAATGTAAAGTTCTCAATTCTACAAATGGATTATCCCTTCAGCTGGTAAAGTAAACCAAATAGGAATTGTAAAATGAACCATATAACTTCCTTGGCCAACCAGGATCATGCATGAGAAATGGATACACCAGAGTGGTGGGTCATCCTCTAGGGACAAAGTAACATACCAGACCTTCACTGAAGTTGTTTACTGTTGGCTAATATATTAAAGCTAGTTTCCCTAACTGCAAAAGTTAACTGGTTTATGCCAAGTGAAGTATTTTATCTTTTCTGCCTAACGTCTCACAGTTTAGAAGTGTCTGTGGCAGGACAACAATATGTCCTAAGTACGTGCTGTGAGATGCGCTAAAATTTTCCTATTTTCTGCTTTTGCAAAGAAGGGAATTGTTTGCAAATTCTGAGTGTGGTTGAATATGGCAATATCAGAATAAAAGCCCTATGAGATTAGTATTAGTTTAAAAATCCACAACAACTACTCTTTTCCCCAAAAGTAGAAAAAAGTACTGTCATAAAAAACCCCCCAAACTACAACCCAACAGCCGAAATGCAACTGTGCTGCATTTCCTTCACTTCAGTACTCTTTACATCTCAACCCAGCAGTGATACAATCTGATGACCTGGTTGCAAGTGGTTGTCTGCTGTCCAAGATATTGCAGGGATAAAATTTGAACTGTATAAAACTGGGTCAATCCAGAGTTTTGTGGGAACTGAAATCTAGAACTGAAATTCCAAACATTTGATGCCACTAACTTTGTGTCCCTTGTTAGGCTGTAAAACATAATGTACCAAGGAAAAGAAGGTGCCACATCTAAGTGAATTCAGCACATCTGCTGTACTTCTACTAACAGTGAAGACATTTCAGAAGTAGCTCTGTGTGATTTTATAATCAAGTTCATAGAGATAATAGACAGATAAATTCAGTAACACTAGAAAGATCACCACAATCTTGTCCTCTATGTTATTTTACTTTAAAGAATGTAACTACAGGAGCTTTTTAGAAGTTTGAGATGGTTATATTATGCTCAGGGGATGAAAAAACCTTGATTAAAAAAAATCTATATGTCACTAAATATGAAAGCACAATTAAAATACAATTTCAGAGGTGAACATTTAAGGTAATAAAAGACAAATTTTGGTCAGTCATTGTGGTTGTGAGAATTTTCTTATTCTCAATTACTTTTTAATCCTCCCCTTCCATTCTTATTATTTTATTTTATTTTAATTTTAAATTCTGCAACATATTATTCTGTTGGTGAGGTTTCTACAACTACCAGTTAAGAGCTATGTAGTAAGACCTAAGCCAAATCTACCTCTGCTGTTAGGGTTTTTAGCAAATGGGAATAACACCCACCACAAGCTGAGGACAGAGTGAGCTAGCAATTCTTACAGCAAAGGCTCCAAAGTTAAAAAGCAAACACTGTTTACACCCAGGTGTGTGCAGTGTGTGTGTCTCTGTGTGTGTATAAATAAACACAGTAAGGCATACTTCATTTGTGAAATCCTATTCTTCCATTGAGAGGAAGTCATCAACAAAAAAGTGTAATTATCAGACTAGCTTAGCTTCTCTTTTTTTCCAACTATATTGTGTAGCTGCACCTGAATGAACCCTTATCTCACCTCATCAAGGATACCTAAGCTAAGTATCAGTTTAACTTCAAGAACACAAACTCTTACTGCAATTAGTTCTATACTAATTCAGCAGTGATGTTTGTCCTGTATATTTTTTTTACTAACCAGGGGTAGTACATCCATACCATCTGTAGAACCTAAACAGAGTAGGAAAGAGGAATCTTTGCAAACTCCTTTATGACACACGAAGATAATTGCCCTAAACACAAATTGCCTATTAACTCTCTTTTCTTTCACAAATAACCCCTGCTAAGGAAGTACTCATTTTTATCATTCACCTTTGCACTTCAGTGTCATAGGAAATATATTACCATTGAACAGCACTGGTAACTCCTGCCATGTCCAGAAAAATAGAATGCAAACTGTTTATTATTTCAGTGTAGACTGTGCCTTGATGTGGTCACTCCCTTGTTGGACTATACTGCTTCAAAGGGGGAAATCAGTGGCTGTGAAGAAGATGCACAATCATTTGTAATTACAATACAGTAGATGGTAATAAATGTCTCTGAATGAAGCTACTGATTCAAAGAGATAATTAAAATGCATGCCTATCTGATCCCAGTTCCTGCTAGCTTTATGTAGCCACTATGCTGTCACTATCTTTGCTTTGATTAGACAAATAAACTCTATATTGTATTAACAATAATATCTAAAATAGTTGCTGAAATAAACATTTGGTCCAAATTGGAGAGTTACAGCACTCTTCTGTTTATGGTGAGGTTCATTTGCTATAACAATGGTTTCTTTTTCCAGGAAAATCATTTCATTGAATTTCCATTGGTGTTAAGACCTTAACAATTAGCCTAGGCATCATGCAATTCTAGATATCCTCCTCAATTAATTACAGAGCAAAGGAAACTAAAGTGCTTATCATTTGATCAGGCCATTGACAAAAGTGCTTCACACTTTTTTAAAGCCAAAAGGTGTCTTGTACACCTGCTCAGAGGTCTCATCAATTTTATTTCAGCAAAGTCAGCTCTTTTAAGGTTGTCCAAGGAAAAAGGTGGCAACTATGATGGGGAGGGAAAAAGAGAGAAAGATGTGCTGCAAGCTTTTTATCTTGATCTGACTGTTTGTTTTTGTACTGATGTACATAATGAAGCAAAGAGGATTTAATCGTGGTAAATAGAAGTCTATTGGCACCCAGAGGGATCTCATTTTCTCTCTTACAAGTCTTTTTCGTTTCAGGTTGCAGCACCTTTTCAGTCTATCTATGAGGCTGAGTTTCTTACCTGGGGCTTAAATTTATGAGGCATGAAGCTCTTTTGTTTTGACAGGTGCTCTTTGCTACACATTGGCCTAGCATTGCAATGCTAATACACAGTACAAGCTTCAGATATGCTAAGGACTGTAGTTACCAAAATTCTCTCAGTAATGAGTTTTATTAGCTTTCCTCACTTTTAGGGCTTAGGAAAAAGTGATAAATTGTGCCAACAGAAGAATGAGAAAGTTGGTTGATATGCATTGCATGAATTTCTCCAGTTTCTATAAAACATCTGGAGTAATGGGAATACCATAAACTAGTCTGCAAGACTCAGACCATAACGTCCGGCACAGTATAGCCTCATGCAAGGTGTTTCAAACATAAAGAAAATGTACAGAGCAAACCTAAAATAGTTCTTTAACTATATGGCTTTCCAGTAATTCCAGAAAGAGAAAACCTTCTTTTGCTGACCAGCTATCCTGTGAACAATATATTATTTATGTGTTTTGATACTTAGGTGACTCCTAACTGAATCATAGATAAAATTTGATGACTAAATTATAAATACCTATTTCTGTTTTGTCAATTGAATAATGTGGAGGTGAAGTACATATTCTGTGTGTTTTAGAAGGAACTTTAAGGGCTCCAACTGTGGTTAAAATGCCTGAAGGAGCAAGGGATATTGGGTGTGGACAGAAAGTTAGGAAAAAAAAAATAGACACTAATATTTTGTAGTTAGAGAATAGATATTAAACACAAGGCACAATGTAGTAAAATTATTAGTAAATAATAATTCAACAGTTGGTTTCATTGTTCTAGTGATTTCAGACCAGTTTTAGAAGATTGACTTTTTCAGCGGCTTGACTTCTATTTTCTACACTTGTCTTTGTATTTTGAATGGAAAGAAATTGCAGCTGTGCAACCTTGTAAAAACAAGAACGTGTAATTTCTCCTGAAGCTATTCAGATCTCAGTGTATCTGAACTATACATGAGAGGCCAAAATTCTAGTAACTTGGACATGATGGCACCAAACATTTTTATATGGCATTATATTATATGTTATATTAATGTGGTTTTATTTTTCTCATATCTAATTTAATCCTACAAGCAAACCTTGGGAAACGTATTCATTCTGCTGTCCACTGGCTAGAAAAGTATGTCATCACAACTTTGAATAGCTATAAACAATTATGTTCCTCTTAATCTTATCACTTTGAAGAAAACTGGCTTGCCAACTGTGATTAGAGCAATCGTACAAAATCCAAGCCAACCTGAAAACAGAGTGCTTATCTGAAACTGTAGGGTTTTAAGGCTCAACTTTCTTTTTCTTGTGGAAGAAAACTAACTTTTTTATTTGCCTGAGAAACCTGAGTACCTTAAACTCTGGTTTGGGGGGTTTTGTTTGTTCACTTGTTTGTTTGCTTGTTTGTTTGGGTTTTTTTGTTTGATTGGTTGGTTGTTTTTTTTTCTGTTTTGTTTTGTTTCATTTCATTGTATTCTGTTTTTTCCTGGAAGGGACATTTGATACTTGAAAACATAATTCTGTATACACAACTCTTTGGATGGAAAATATTTGATCAGTTATATTTGCATCTTCCAAAACCAGCATTCAACCAGAGACTCGTACAGGGAGAAAGAACTTTTATTAAGACTGAAAACTGGAGGGGAAATATTGTCCAGGACAACCACACAGAGCCTACCTATGGCTGAACTCTTACAAGTTATATTAACTTAGTGCTGGTAGGTGCTTACATTTCAAGGTTTCATCCTGAGATTCTATGTTTAGCTCCATTAGGTACTTTGGAAGGCTGAAGAGCTGAGTGAATCTGGCTAAGATTTGACCTGTGATTCCCGAGTCTAGATGCTGGTTATCTACTTTTTAATATAGTCATAAGCTTCTCACAGTGAATTGAGTAGAAAGGAGAGAGGAAAGCCTTCTAACATTGTCCTAATTCTGTCATTTCCTATTTAAAGCCATAGGGCTTTTTGTTACCTTACATAATCAGATGGACCTAAAGCCTTACAATTCAAGTCAAAATTTACATGAAAACATACAAGAAGGACCACCGATACAACTTACTAAAAGTGATAGAGAAAGACTGAGCTTACTAAGCTTGTTGGTAAATGTCTGGAGTACAGTGAAATGTGCCTCAAAGTGTGTCTATGTTAAGCTTGGAATCACTGAAGTGCCTCGATGGCTTTCAGCTCCAGCTTGCTCTACTGTTGGTGAAGCTTTCCTGACTGCTAGATTGGTCACTAAATCAGGTTTTGGTGAGGACTACAAAGACTAAGAACTAACTGAAAAATAGACCAATGTCCACCAATAAATGTTTTCTTCGGGATGTTTAAGGACATAGCTGCATTTCTTTGTGGGAGCTGAGGATCAGGGTTAGCAGAGCTGCAGCTTTATTCCACCATGTGGAATGATTCCCTTTTTCACTTCCTCTTCTAGTCAACACTGAAACTGGAACATAGGACAGAAAAATTATATCAGAGGGAAGTTACTGACACAAATTTGTGGAACACTTATTCCGTAGGTCTTATACAAAACAGCTTCCTACCTCTCACTGGTCTGAGTTCTTTCTACGATATTCAATCAAAAGTCCTTTGACTTGATAGGGGAGATACCTAGGATGGGGTATTACAGTCTAATCTATGCATATGATTTCTCCCAGGTTAAAAAAATAAAAAGTCCTTATAGACCTCATCCTTGTCCTTTGGTCCTGTTATTTTCTGGATTTGTCAGTGAGAATCTCTCACCTGATCTTTGCACTTCCTGAATACTATTTCCTTTTTATTTCTTCTGAACTCAAGATAACACAGCACTTTCCTTGAAGTCTCTTTAGAGCAGGCTTGTCTTAATTGTTTCACAACACTTCCAGATTTACAGTGTGCTACAAAATATTTAATTAGATTTGTCTAGTTGTACCTATTTACTGCTTTGAGGCAGTGTTGTGTTCAGCCCATATTCTCCTTGGAAAAACACAATTGATATGTGACTGTCAGTGCATAGCTTCTGGAGTGTAAGCTTTATAGCTATTTTCATGAGACTGCAAAATGTACCTTGACTTCAAGTCTAATCTATGTTTTCCTACTTCCACCCTTCAGCTTTTATTTCTAGGGACTGTTGGTGCAAGACCTGCAACTATAGGCTATAACTACTATAAGCAGTGGAGAGCCACCTTCATAGCAGTTTGCCTGCAAATTGTAAGAGGTGAAATGAGAAGCTTGCAGCTGACAAGGCATCCTGCTTAATGAAGGCATCTTCTTTCCCCATTTTCCTGAAGACAGATGAACTCTCAAGAATTCCACAAATAGGGAAAAATGCAGGAAAGGCATTACATTTAACGTATTTGTTCTTTTCAAATATATGCATTCTTTTTCACAGTATTATAGGCTCCTCCATTTTACTAAGTAGAAACCCAACCCTAGCTTAAAAAATGCAAAGACAAAACTTTTGGTGGTAGGAAGTCTGATCACACCTCTGATTTGGCTCTTGAAGGGTTAAACTGTAAACCAGAAAGCTCACTTTTCAGGGAGATTCTAGGAGTTTAAGTGACAATGGGAATTTGGACTTACTGCTGGGATAGGAAGTCGGATGGCAAGGTTCAGCTCTTATGAGGGAATCTAAGAGTAAGCCAAGAGGCCAGAAGGTTAAAGGGCAGTGCTCAGGCTTCCTATCGGTTCCAGAGACTCCAAACATTCAGGCATTCAGTGGCTGGATTCCCTCATGACAATCAGATGAATGGCAAGTAGGGACACGGAAATAAAACTGATCCTGCTTTCACCTCAGTGTAACTTGTAACCCACCCTCATTCATTTAAGTGGAGGTAATAACTAAACAATAATTCTACTGAAAGTCGCAGGTGAGAAGAATTAAAGAGAAAACCACAATTTCTTAAATGTCTTTAAGCCAAATTCCCTGTATTTTGAACTGCAAGCAGAAAGGTAGATAAAATCAGTACATGCCCAGAGAGCTCTGACTCTATTGTATCTTTTGCCACATATGTGTGCAATAAACTATATTTTGCACTAAATATAGCTTTTTAGAGGACATGGTTTACTAGAGCTTCTTAGAGAATATAGCGTACAGGGTTTAGTGAAGCTCATAGCATAAGCCTTAGTAAATTACAGCAGTAAGACTGGAAGTTAGGAAAGATGAGGAGAGCTGTTGCAGCAATCATGCTGCAGTAGAAAGACTAATTAAAACTATAACATTTATTAATGACCCCAAGCAGCTAGGCAGTATGTATGGTTTTGTGTCCTGCTTTTGGTTAGGATAAAAAAATGTATTTCGAGTTCTGATTTGTTACAAAACTGTGCACAATTTTTTTATTTCCTTTTCCATTGCAGATAACAGAAAGGTGAGAATATCTTTGTTCACTATTCCATCTGTTTTTCCAGTTGCTGACTTTTTCTCCCTGGTTCTTTCATTTTTGACAGCATTACAATACTTCTATTTCAGTTAGGCTGTTTCTATGATGAACAAAATAGCACCATATTGCCTCCTGGTCTCCTGATGATCTCTACACTAGTTTGCTTTCAGTCCCTTGTGTTTGTTTTCAATCACTGTGCCTATATATTTTAACATTTGACTGGATTTACATTTTTTTTTTTTTGAGAAATGGCTTCTATAATTTCTGTTTTCTGTTTTAGCAGGGGAATGAATACTTCATTTCTAGATTCGATATGAGCACTAGCACACTTCAAGAAATTTGTATGTAATCTTTCTTACAATAGCATTTTCATCACAGTTTTTAATTGCAGACTAAGTGGCTATGCCCTGCATTTTTGCATATGCTGGCTTGTTTACAATAATACACATATATAGCTCCTGTCCGACCCCCCCAAAAATAAAAATTAGAGCTCTGTTTTTCTTTTCTTTACTCAGCAGTCTAAAAGTTCAGCATGAAATCAATGAAAAAATGAAATATTTTAATCTAGATGTTTTAGCCATGCCTAGAGGGACTTCTATGCCAGAGTTTGACTATCTTGCAAACAGCTTACTGCAATGCTTGTAAAAATCTATTTTTGACGGTTTCTGTTTGCATTTGCAGAAAACAAAAGATTTATTCATAATCTCATATGCTGTGGCATATGAGAAATGAAAGTTTGACAACAGATATAAGTAACAAGGGATTTTTTTGTTCAATTGTGTTTTTGGCAGGAAGTGATGGGGGAGACATAAAAAAAGAAAAAAGAAAAAAATACCCAAACCCTGTAAGCACCAGATCTATATAATAAATCTTTTAAACCAAAATACGTGAAGTTTAGCTCCCTGGGTGCTGAAGCAATATATATGAGACTAGTTACTATGG
>JASSUY010033472.1:0-21710 GCA_032466535.1 Forpus xanthops
GCTATGGTATGGAATACCTCTTTGGTCAGTTTGGGTCAGGTGCCCTGTCTCTCCTTCCGCCCGACTTCTTCCCGGCTCCCCTCCTCCCTGGCAGAGCATGAAACTACAAAAGTCCTTGGCCAGCCTAAACATTCCAGCCATAACTATAAACACTGGTGTTATCAGCGCTGTTCCTAAGCCAAAAATCCAAAACACAGTGCTCACCAGCTACTGCTTAAAGAAAAAATAACTGCGGCTGCTGAACCCATGACACATGGGTAGAGCAGTTGATGTCATCTACATGAACTTGTGCAAAGTGTTTAACACTGTCCCACATGACACCCTTGTCTCTAAGTTGGACAGACATCAGTTTGATAGGTGGAGCACTCAGTGGATAAAGAGCTGACTGGATGGTCACACACAAGTACAAGGTCTTACACGTTGGGCAGAGATGAGATTCAGAGCAGCCCCACGGAGAAGGACTTGGGGGTGTTGGTCGATGAAAAAATAAATATGAGCCAGCAGTGTGCATTTGCAGCCCAGAAAGCCAACTATACAATGGGCTACATCAAAAGGAGCATGACCAGCAGGTCAAGGGATCCTGTCCCTCTACTGTGCACTTGTGAGACCCCACTTGGAGTACTGTGTGCAGTTCTGGTGTCCTCAACATAAAAAGGACATGGAAGTGTTGGAACAAGTGCAGAGGAGGGCCACAAGGATGATGAGGGGATTGGAGCACCTCCTGTATGAAGATAGGCTGAGAAAGTTGCGGCTGTTCAGCCTGGAAAAGAGAAGGCTGCGTACAGATCTCATAGCAGCCTTCCAGTATCTGAAGGGTGTCTATAAGGATGATGGGAAGGGGCTCTTCATGAGGGACTGTAGTGAGAGGACAAGGGGTTATGGGTTCAAACTTAAACAGCGGGAGTTTAGATTGCATATGAGTAAAAAATTCTTTACTGTAAGGGTGGTGAGGCACTGGAATTGGTTGCCCAGGGAAGTTGCGAATGCTCTATTGCAGGCAGTGTTCGAGGCCGGGTTGGACAGAGCCATGGGTGGCGTAGCTCAGTGGGAGGTGTCCCTGCGCCTAGCAGGGGTGATGGAACTTGAGGACCTTAAGGTTCTTTCCTACCCTAACTATTCTAAGATTCTGTGATTCTATGGGTGCAGCTTTTTCAACTGGACTGTTTATATAAAATACAAATCACCATATACCTAAAATTCATGTATTTCTAAAGAAATAAAAATTCTTGTTGCAACGGTTTGATTAACACTTTTAGAACTATTGACAGTGCTGTCAAAGTCTCTAGTTTTTGTAATGTTCTTACTTCCATTTTTTCTTAGGCATAGTTGGACCAAAACTAAACAGGTTATCTTATCTTACTTTTTTCATATTTCACCAGCAAGAACAAAATTTGTTCCATCAGTTAGACACATGGCTGCTTTAAATATAATTAAAGAAACTCAGGCACTGTGTAGAAATACTTAGGCTTTAAGACATGATGTGTGTATCATCACCTACAAGAATACCTCTAGGCTGCGACCTTACACCAGTTCTTTAAACATCTTCTCTCATTTCTTGTCTCCATTCATTATAATCACAGAAACACACCTGGTAATTAATGTGCTACTAAAGTCATTGCATTGATCTACAGAAAGTAAACCATTAAGCTGTTCCAAACAAGTGAAGTTTCTTATGCTTCATTTGGAGGAAGCATGTACTTTAGTCCATTACAGAAAGACCTAACTTCTGTAATATATCATTACATTGACACTCGTTCAACAGTTGAACAGTAATTTCTAGTTTGACCTTGTAAGGCCAGTGGCATCCTAAATTCCCAAACTGATGAGAATTGAGTATTGACCATCAGGTCACAGGGCCTGAACATCAGGCAGGACTAAACAATAGATTGTTTAATTTTACAGCTTAAGTGAAGGCTAACTCCATAACAAAAGGAGCAGTTGAACAACCCACACATTATTATTTATCAGCATAGTCACAAAAGAAGAAACTAGAGTCAGATGTCCTTGTTGTCTTATCCCATACTATTACATCTAGAGAATAACATTCCCTGCCTTTTTGTCTATAAGGAGCTCAAATTCACTCAGGCTTCACAATAGTCAAGTTTTTGCTGTCAAAGGACCTAGATATAATCCTTTAATAGCTGAAAATCTGCTGGTGAGCTACAGCTGTTTAATACAGGCCCAGCACAGCCCTGAAAGTGTATTGGCTGCACAAGGCTTGTATTTAGAACAGGCAAGAGACACAGTCATACCTCTTCCCTCTAGGAGGAAGCTGAGAGGTGGATTATTGTATTATTGAACTTATTTGCTTCTTCATATTCAGAATACTATAATTCTTTTGCTAGTGCTTCAGTGATCTGTCTTCCCTCATGAGCTCTCACATGCACATACTTCTTTTTAACTTTTTTTTTCTTTTTTTCCCTGCCTGTTATCTAGTGGCCTTTGAAGAACTCATAGACTAAAGTAAAGAGATAATCATAACTTCTTAGAGGAAAGGAAGAACTCAAACACAGAAATCTGGCAGGCTCAATACAGTGGTTTACCTTCTGCTTCTCATGATTCTTCATAGGCTTCAGCCTACTTCAGTTTTTTTGCTTTCCACTGGTCTTGTCTTGTCTTCTCTTTTCAAAAAAGACAATGTTGCACTCCTTTTTTCTTCCCCTAATCTCCCAACATTTGTTCTATTTATCCTTAAGAAGGTAGTTCTGCAATCAAAATTATGTTGAAAATAATTTTTGAATATATGTAGTTCGCACATGAGTAGGTATTGTAGCCCAGAAGTATCCAGAACATGTACCTATTATGATCTGCAGTCAGGATCTGCCTCTTAAGAAAATCTCTGTATAGCTGACCAACAGGGAAAGGCACTTTGAAAGCCCATCAGTGTTCTGATTCACTCTCTGGAGCTACTTAATTTTTGTTTACCAAGGGGAGAGCAGAGATTTTGATTGTGTGGTTTGATCATGCTGTAGCATAGTGCTTCTGGAAATGTCTTAGCCAGCTAGGTATTTTTCAAAACAGTATCTTGCTTCTGATACCTTCACTGGTTCCCTGCAAAATGATAGCAGAATTTTTATAGGTCAATTTATTCAGCTGAGCAGAAATTTGCCTGGATATGTTCAAAGTGTGATTGCTTCCTTCGTGCTCTCCACCTGTATGGAATGAAGCCAGTTCTAAAAGGCATTAAAACCTGTCCTCCAGAAATACAAGCTGACAAATTGTGTTTGTTTCTCATTACCAAATGTAGAGATTAAAGTAGAAAAAAATCAAACTTGGGTACTTTTCAAATACAACTGCCCAACAGTAGCAGCCACATAGCATTTCTTCAGTGACTGAACACTTCCATTCTAATAGAAGAGCCTGTAAGAACACGTGTAACAATGCCATCTAGTGATTTCAGCTGTAACAACGCATTTTAACAGACGCATGTGCAGCCACCTCCAGTAATAACCCAATTTCTTCTTCTTGGCCTTTGTGATTTATTATTTGGCACTCATATTTTTTACACCTTGTCCTACATTTAAATTGGAATTGTATAAAAAGCTTTTGAAAGAGCATCTAACACATTCTAAAGCACTGAGTAAATAAATGAGGCAGTTACTGGTAGAGGTTAATTATAAGCTCATACTACATGTAAAAAAAAACTGAAAAAGTTTCTTCTTATATTATTATTTTGCTGCATATTACTACATTTTTAAAGGTATTTTCACTAAAAAGTGAAAGCCAACTTCTGAGGAGCTTTTTAGCTGCATAAAGCAACCTACTTAAGAGAAGGAAAAATTCATGACTCAATGGACCAGAATATTAGGCAGTAGTGGCACTGACATTTGACATGAACAAGCTGAAAAGACAATATGCAACAATTTAATACAAGTGGCAATCCATCTCTTGAATAACAGTTAATCGTATGCTTAAAATGCAATAGGTGTTTGGATAAATGTAGATTGTATAAGATCAAGCACATCCTCTATCATCTGCTAGACCACATTAAGCTAGATATCTAATTTTAGACAAATTTGGATCAGCTGATCTCCACCCAGGAAATTGTATTGATGCTAGCATTCAGAAAACTCAACAGATATGATCTGGAAAAAAAAAAAAGAAAACATAATATTGCCTGCACAGGGAGAGAAAGGTATACATGTTCTTAACTTTTCTTCCTTCCTTGATATTCCAGCTCAGCACCCAATCTACCCAGCTGTTTGAATGTCTTCCTTATTTTCCAGAAGTAGAGAGCTTTTCAGACTAGAAAGGATTACACTATAGCTCAACTTCCTACACAAACCTCAGCAGTATGCACTTTCTACATAGTAAATTCAGAGCGGAAACATGCCATGAAGACATAATTGATATAGCTATGCCTTCAGAATTACACATACAGTCTTGTGGTGCACTAAAATAGACTAGAAAAAAATGAAAACATTAAGGTAATTTGTTAATGTGTCCTCTGATTTTGAAGGCCCCTATTATGGAAATGCATGTTGGTGAAGATACTTGTTCTACTTCTACATCAGACAATTGAGAAAAAGCCTCAGATTTTGACGACACATTACTTACGTGCTGAAGTAAAGATCACCCTGAGTAATTTAAAGTAATTTTGGCCTTTTTGCTTGGATTAACATTTACTTACCTTTTAGTTTATTCCTTCTTCCTTACTGCTCTGGAAAACACTAAAAATTCTTAGTTCTTGGACTTTTTCTTATCGCTACTATTCTGAATAATTTTTGGATTGAACTGGAGAACCTGATACAGTATCTGCAGGAAGCAGCAAACATTTACAGCCTGTCGCTGCTTTAAACATACACTGCGAGTACATTTAAGGCACTCAAAAATATTTCTCAGAACACCAGAATGCTACTAAAAGGGCTTTCATTTTATTTTAAAGAAGCATTTCATATAAAAATGCGCAGTTTCATAAAGCACAATAGTTATGACATTATGAACTCTCTGCAATTAAGAATTATAGTACCTGGAAGGTTAAATAAAAAGCCATATTTTGTCTGATTATCTTTACAACCTATAATAACACTTTACAGAAGCTGTTAAAAATGTCAATAAAACGCTTCTACAGGAAGAGATAAATATTTCCTTTTAACTGATGATCAGGGGAGTGGAGCACCTCCCCTATGAGGATAGGATGAGAGAGTTGGGGCTATTCAGCCAGGAGAAGAGAAGGCTGAGTGGAGACCTCATAGCAGCCTTCCAATATCTGAAGGGGACCTATAGGGATGCTGGGGACGGTCCCTTCATGAGGGACTGTAGTGAGAGGACAAGGGGTAATGGGTTCAAACTTAAACAGAGGAAGTTTAGATTGGATATGAGGAAAAAATTCTCTGCTGTAAAGATGGTGATGCACTGGAATGGGTTGTCCAGGGAAGCTGTGAATGCTCCATTGCAGGCGGTGTTGAAGGCTGAGTTGGACATAGCCTTGGGTGACACGATTTAGTGGGAGGTGTCCCTGCCCATAGCGGGAGAGTTGGAACTAGATGATCTTAAGGTTCTTTCCAACCCTAACTATTCTATGATTCTATGATTCTATTTTCCCCCTAAAGCTGAGCTTGTTTAGGTGATTACTAAACCTTGATTTTGCATGTGGTTTAATGTGAATAAATTTTACTGGCATACATACAGAAGTCAGAAATAGGATTTGTGTTGTTGAATTCTAGGACATTTGTTTCTAGTTGGAGATATGGTTAACATAATATAGCATACAATCTAAACCAAAAGTTATATACAACTTGCCCCTTTACTGAACATTGAAGTGAAAATGTGATAGCCTTGTGAGTTCAAAATATACAAGTACATTTTATTTCTTGATAATTTTATTGCTTTCATGTATCACTGATTGTGAATATTGTAAAAGAAAAGGAATTATTTTCAAAATATTTCTGGTTTTGACATGGGTTCAGCAGCAGCAGTCATTTTTATTTAAGTAATAGCTGGTGCAGCACTCTGTTTTGGATTTTCAGCTTGGGAACAGTGCTGATAACACCAGTGTTTATAGTTGTGGCTTGGAGTGTTTAGGCTGGCCAAGGACTTTCTGAGTTTAATACTCTGCCAGGGAGGAGGGGAGCTGGGAAGAAACCGTGCAGAAGCAGAGACAGGGCACCTGACCCAAACTGACCAAAGAGGTACTCCATACCACAGCACGTCATGTCCGAGATGGAGAGACGGAGAGGGCTGAGACCAGAAAAGATGGTGGTGCATGGGGGTGTGCATGGCATGGCCGGGATTTGGTATGAGGCGATGGGGTGCACTGCGTAGTCGAGCTTGGTATGAGGTGATGGGAGGGCAATGCGTGGCGTGGCTAGATATCAGGTGAAGATCTATTGCATTCTTTTTCTTTGTATCTCTCTTGTATTATTATTGGTGGTAGCAGTAGTGATTTATGTTATACCTTAGTTACTAAACTGTTCTTATCTCAACCTATGGGAGTTGCATTCTTTTGACTCTCCTTCCCATCTCCCCGGGACTGGGTAGGGAAGAAAAAGGGGGAAGTGAGTGAGACAGCAGCTGCATGAGTTTGGGAGACTCAAACCATGACAGTTTTCAAAACAAATATTAGAAATATATATTATTGCCAATTTCAAAAACTGTGCCATCATGTGAGCAAACTCTTTAAAATCTACAAACATATTAAATGACTACTTTAAGAGACTTATTTTAATTTAACTCTGTAAAACAATATTTAGCACTAAATAGCTTATGGAGTTAACAAAAAGACGCAGAAAACAAAACCTGTTGTGGTAGGTAGATGAGTCTGATCTGTGTCATGAAAAAACAACCTTGATAGCCTCGACAAAAAGTATGTGGGTTTTAAGAAAGGGGCAAATACCTCAAAATCTTTTTGCCATTTTGAATATTTTGCTATTTTTCTGTGTATGATGGGCAGCAGTACAGGTACCACTGATAAACCAGGCAAGAAGTGATGGTGCCTGGACCCCAAATTTTATAGAAGTTCCACCCCCTCTCCCAGCAGTTTCATGGGTCATTTTCTCCCAGGTCACTTCCTCCCCCTCAATTACGTTCTCTATTATGGTTGCCTGGCAGGACCAGCTGCCTCTACCGCTTTACCCTCAAGAATAACAGATCTGGGAGGTGTCTAAACAGGAGACACCACTTTGTTTTGGCCACCACTTAATGACAGGTGACTGCCAATTTATGTCACAGACCTACCATTCTGTTAAACAACATAACATCTATGTTTTCCTACAACTCAGTGACTGGATGACATTTTTATATTTATTGTATAAAAATGTGTATTTGTATATATATATATATCCCTTTTTGTATGTAGTGATTGGGAGCTTCTTTTTGTTATGTGCTTCTGGGCACGCTTAAAAATGTATATGAGTAAATATGTATAGATGTATGTATCATAGATGGAAATGCATCCATGAATTTACACATTAGATACAGTTCATCTAATTGATGTTTTTGGAAGAGATGTTTACTTAGATAAGTATCTTAAAAGATAAATTCAAAGGATACTTCAAAGTAATTCTTAGAAGAGAAGGTTTTAGGTGAAACATGCACAATCTTTCATCGGACAGGTAAAGTATATGAACAGACAAGTATGAATGAATGAAGGAAGTAAAAAATACTCAGAACCAATAAAGGTGTTCAATCCCTGAGGAGAGATTTTTTTTTTTTTTTTGCCTAAACTGCTGAACTTAAAACACGCTGTATGAACTACACAACTGGCCTGGAAGCAGTTCACCCTTTCATTCTTATTTTCTGCCTATGTTCTGTATTGCACATATATATTTTTAAGGCTGAAACTTCAACAAGTGACTTTTTTCTGAGGCCTGCTGTATGAATTTTGAAAAGTGGTTAGTGGAGGTCTGGTGAAATTTACTTGAAATAACTACACAGAGGCACAAACTGACATACCCATTCAAGAACATTCTCTTATTGTGTTAGCTGCGCTGATTTTGGAATGTGCAGAAACACTGGAAAATGTTTCACTTGAAAAAAACAAATAATTTTTAAAAGGTTTAGATTAAGACAGTCATTTTATAATTTCTCCATTCTCAAACATCTATCAGAAACCTTCCATTCGAGAAAACCTGCCGCATACTAAGTTTGAAGTCTACATTTCCCTTTCTTCAACAAAGGATTGATTCAACAGAATTTGTCAGTTCCTGACAACACAGAATGTAAGACTGACCTTTTGAACAGGATCTAGACTATTTTCTTGTAGATAAACAGATGCTTTCTTCTAGGAAAGCTTCAGAAATAATTATCAGTAATAAACTATCCCTCTCTAACAATACAAGCAACTACTGTAGGATGTGGGAAAAGCTCTAAGGAAAGAAAAACAATAGCAAAAGAACTTGAGAAATGTTGATTTTTTAATAAAGTTTCTTCAGGTTTTCTTGCATTTGAAAAGCACAATATTTCCACATTTCTCAGATATTTAATCTAGGTAAACTAAAAATGTTGAGTTATTGTGTTATCTTGGTCTAATAAAGATTCAAATTTTCGAACTACAGTAAATCAGGATCTGTGAAAGTATTTTTTCTTATAGGTTGTTGGCAGGAGAATTAGATTACAAGTGAAATAGGCAAGTAATGAGTGTTCTCCCCACTGATGTATGTGGTCTTGTTTTCACATGTAACGCATAAGAAAGTAGCTGATTCACGGAACGATGTACTGTTAAAGGGTGGAGCCAACTGCAAAGTATCAAAGCTTCATCTGTACTCAGCTTGCATATTTCAATGTTTAAACTGAAACATATCTTAAACATTACTTTTCTGAGCTCTGTTATGTTCAGTGCCTATTGCCTTCATTGGGAGTTAATACACAGCATCCTGCAAGATCAAGTGCTCTGAGCACTTCAAAACCATGAATCTGTATGCTAGCAGGCTAGTTTACATTGGAGCAAGAGAAATTAGTTTGCCTTCTTGAAGAATTCTGAAAAGTGAAAATGCCCTAAACATTTATTCTAGACTTTTACTCAGCTTGGTGTCTATTTTATCATTATCTAGTATCAACATTCATGAAGCAAAGTGATTTAAGAAGGAAAAGATTGGAAGGGGAAGATGTGTATATATAAAGAAAGAATGCCAGCTAAGCAAGCATGTGCAAACGACCCATGAAGCTGCTGGGAGAGGGGATAGAACTTCTATAAAAAGTTGGGGTCCAGGAACCATCACTTCTTGACTGGCTTATCTGTGGGGTTTATCAAGGTTAACTTGGTTACTACTGTCCCCTGTTCTCCAAATAAAATCACCATACAAAAATATTAAACCAATATTTATTGGCAGGGAATGAAAGAAAAGTACTTTTAGCTGCTCAAGTGCAGACTGTTTCTTGCAGTTCATCACAGGCCATGATGCCATCAAAGTCTGATGAAGGAGGGACATTTCACTGGAGAGACTTAAAGTGTACCTAACCCAGCAACAGGGCATGGGTCTGTAACCATCTGAACATGTCTGGTGGACTCATCTTACCTGACTCTCAAGGCAGAATAGTGGTCACCCATATGAAAACAAAGGCTGCAGCTCCAGCTGGGCATTCTGTACCTTTAACTCTGGTAGTAGCCAGTGCCTACCAGACTGAACTCCTGAAGGGAGAGAGTGAATTGGTCACATGCACTACTGTGCTTTACTGGGATATCTCTCTCGAGCCAGTAGGGTTCTCTGTGTATGGTACTTCAGCTAATAAAGCACAGAATTTGCCAACTGCTATATTGATGTTTTTGTTTCTTTTGTTTAAAATTATCTTGTAAGATTCTTGAAGAAACTATACCCTGAGGTCATGGTCTGCAGCCCCAGCAGGCAATCTATTTCAATTTCTAACTACACCACAATGTAAATAAATAATACTGTACAGTTTATTGTAAGAGTATCAGTGTCTTCAAAGCAGATGCTTAAGTGTGTCTTTTTGACTTATCATTAGCCTGGTAAAAGAATATGCCATTCATTGTTCACCTCTTTTTATTGTCTTTGTCTGTTTATTCTTAACAATTAGAACAGGAAGCCAGAGAAAGGCAGACTTAGTAAGTTCTGAAAGGAGGAAAAACCCAAGACTTCAGAAAACAGAGCATTTTTCAGGGCAAGTTTATTTTGCTTATAATTTCTTGTTCAGCATTAAAAAAAAAAAGCTGTTCACGTGCATTTTTGATTTTAACTGACATAGAAGATCCTGTCTTGCTTGTATGGAAATAAACTCAGAGAACAGAAAAGATGAACTCTTCAGATCTCAAGATTCTAGATGCAACTGCACTGCAAATATTCCTCTGTACCAAAGCAATAGTCTTTGTTCTCACCTTGATGTATATTCACAGAGATTCTACAAATAAGTTTGTTCTCCAAAGCTGCAGTTATCTAGTGCTACTATACTGTCTAATCTGTTGTATAAAGCCATATGAGCAAAACCGTATTCCCAGCTGGAATATGCACTTGAAAAATACTCGAAAAAAAAAATCAAGAAAAAGCTCAAAGAAAAAGCCCAAATGAAACCAAACGTGGCTTTGCACTTTTATTATCCTAGAGTAATAAGCAGTGATGGACAGTGGATCTGAAGCTTATTCAGGTTTCCCTACCCTTCTTAGCCAGGGAGGTCAGAGTCCTCTAGGAGCATAGTCAACGCACAGTATTTTACTCTTTATCTTCCATTCTCATGTTTTCTTCATTTGAAAGCCTTGCTGCTGCTGTCATGTGGTAGAAAAAGAGTACCCAATCTTTTACTTTCTTTAAAAAGAAGACATACTCGGTTCCAAATACTTGAATGAAAACTTTGCTTATTGGAACTCCACACAGCAAAAATTGTCAATAAATTAAGTCAGTGATGTGCCTTTTTTAGTCTACTAAAGGTCATCCCTCACAATAGAACCATACTTCTGTTAACCTTTGCTAAAGATTAGGGACTATATGAATTAAGTATGCCAGATATTGCAGTGTCACAACTGTAAATTCTTAGGAGATTATTTCAGATGAAGGAGGAAAGCAATCAAGGGTGAACCCCTTTTCTTGCATTTCACTTCCCCTACATTCCTGTGGCAACTGTATTGCAAAAAACTGTAAAGATATTACCTGCTTTCTTGAAATGCCCAGTCATTAAAGCAACATAGATATTAACTCTAGTGCAGGCAACTTCTAATTACAGTGCTGAATCAAAGTCAAAGTATTTTTTTATGTTACAGTGTGATCAAAAAACATGTGGGGCTCAAAAGTCTAGCTTTGCAGACTGGGAAATCAGACAATGACTTTCTTCCATCTCTAAATACTTATGTTCCAAAATACAACAAAATCCATGAAACAGACTGTGATGACATGTTAATGTTAACTGTCTTCTGATCTACAAATTAATTACTCAGTAGTCTTAGTCTTATAGAATGGTTATTTCTGCATTCCTAAAAGATTTGTGCTTTTTCTGTTTATTCAATGCATGCTGAGGTTTAATTGTCCTACATGGGGAGATAAGAAAAACAAATTTGAAGAAGGAATGCTTAAGTTTTAGGCTCATGACTTTAGAGCTGATTTCAAAATTCTGAGATAGATTTTGGGGTATTTTAAAAGTTAAAAAATGGGTATGTGAATATTAGAAAGGGAATCAAAGGCGATTGAATCAGATGAGAATTCTGAGTACTCAAAAACTTCTTTAGTAAAATAGACAATGCATAAATGTATATTTCTTTCTCCTAAAGGTGATCACTTGTGTTTTCTTGCTTATCACCACTCCTATTTCTGGTCTCCATCTGGCATCTGTTACTAGAATTCTCCTTCCTCCATCTAGTTAAATGTTATTTCTGTGACCTTATATTTTCATTTTTAGCAAGATCAGGGGTAAGTTCTTCTTTGCTCAGAGTATTCTTCTGAACAGAAACTGAATGGGAAATATTTTTCACTAACTTCTAGCATTGCTTATGAAATAGTATGTATGGCTTTTTCAACAGTAGGTATTAGGAAACAGAGCTAACTTGCTTAGTTTTGATTGGCAACTACAGTCACACTTTATAATATCCAATCTCTGATTACAGAAGCATGACTTTTTAATTAGGAGAAAAGTGTATGGGAAACCACTAAGGATTTAAGTCTGTCATAGAGAAAATTTAGCATGGGAAGTGGTGGCAGACTGAAAAGCTAGTGAGAATCTTACTACTAGACTTACCAAAAGTAACATTCCTGAAATGATGGGGCTAATTATTTCTCAGTGCAAGAAGGGTATACATTTTACTCTCTTCACATTTGTGAAGTGTAAAGGCACATACTTTCACCAGCCTATCCATCTTGATTCATTTAATCCTGTGTTGTTATTTTATGGAAATCTGTCCTCTGTTTTCTGTGTGGTTTACTATTTCACTTTATCAAATGTATTCACATAAAAAACTTGCAGTAGCCTGTCATGGGTTCAGCAGTCATTTTTCTCCTTGGTAGCTGGTGCAGCAGTGTGTTTTTGATTTTGGACCTGGGAACTGTGTTGATAGCACCGGTGTTTTCAGTTACTGCTTGGTAATGTATTGTCTGACCAAGGACTTTCTGAGTTTCATGCTCTGCCAGGGAGGAGGAGAAGCCGGGAGGAAGCAGAGACAGGGCACATGACCCTAACTGACCAAAGGGGTACTCCATGCCACAGCCCGTTATGCCCAGGATGTAAAAACAGAGAGCAGAGACCCAGAAGGGTGGGGGTGCAGTGCTTGGTTGGGCTGGGTGCAGTTGGTGAGCTGTTGTATTCTTTCCTTGTATTTGCCTTGTCATTATTATTATGGGTGGCAGCAGTAGTGGTTTTGTGTTATACTTGTTACTAAACTGTTCTTATCTCAACTTGTGGGAGTTGCATTCTTTCGATTCTCTTCCCCATTCTTCAGGAACTGGGTATGAAAGAGGGGTGAGTGAGTGAGTGCGTGAGTGCCTTAAACCACAACATAGCCTAACTTAAAATGCAGTTTTTGCAGATACCCATAGAAGACACACAAGCCTCTATTGGAAGGAAACAAGAGAAAGCATCAGAGGAAAAAGTTTCATTCAAGCTCAGGCAAATGCTCATAGAAATTATTTTGCTGTATTCACAAACCTCTAGTAAGTGGCATAAAATGTATGCAGAAGAGGTGGGAGAAAACAACCTGTCAACCCTGTTTCTCTTAAAGCTTCAATCCAAGTAGTAGACCTATTGGACAGCCAGTGCAGCTCTCAATGAAAATATTGAAAAAATTTCAGTAAAAGACAACCTTTTCAAGATTTTGCTTACTTATGTATATATTTTTCTATAATCCAACAAAAAACTTTCCAAAAGCAGCAGTGATTTATTTCTCAGTTCTGCAACATGACAGCTGGGAGTTAACTGAACAAATTTTGGCACAATGTCACAAGACTACAGGTATTACAGTGCTTCATTGATTGTCAGGGATGGGAAGCTATGGACTTATTTTTGCAGTATATTGCAAAGAAGTCATTTTTGCAGCAAAGAATTTCAAATACCTCCTCAGATGAAGAGAACAATTTGTCTCCATTTTACATACCAATGGCCAAGAATTTTATGCCATTACTCAAAATCAGTTACATTCTGCAATTAGTCCATTGAAGTGTGACATTTTATCATGGGAAAAAATGTATTACATTGTCATGTCTTACAATAGCCCTTTGTGAGGTATAAACTGTAGGGCTAGCATTTGCTAGCATTTGTCTATTTTGATAGACACAAACTAAAGTGATGCCAAAAATGGAACTTGCTTGAAACTTTAAGATCAGAGTGCTTTACACAGCCAACTTTTCCAAACAATAAAATCATGTATAATTCTGAAAATTCAGTTTCAAAATCAAAATTAAATACCAATGAATTTCATTAAGATCCCAAAGTGAACTGGGAAATTAATAAACATCGAACATAGATTTTATTGAAGCATATCTAACATATTCTCTGCAAGCTGCTTAAATAAGTGTTATTTCCTTATTCAAGGCTATGTGTCTACCAAACATGCTGTGACCATTTGGAAGCAAGAACTATTGTTAGTATTATTTGTCTAAACTATACAAAAATCAATTATATTTTTGCCTGAAGAAAAAAAAATTTCAGGATTTATCTTCATGACAGGATTTTCCATGGATTCTGCAAAAGCTATAATGGTCTGCAGCAGTATTTTGGCAGTTTATAACCAGCATGACATTTGATACATTTTTCCTTTTTTGCCTGTTGCAGGATAATCAAGCAGCTAAAATGTAAAATTTATATTGTCTGTTAAGAAATAGATAATTTTCTAGTTTATCATGGCATGCTCCAGTGACTTCAGTCATTATCTTAACAATTTACCTGATGAATTAAATTGTTAAATAGCCAGATGACTAACACTTTCCTTGCTTTAGCTGCTATGATGTTAAAATCAACAAAATGCTCAGTAGGAAACCTCCTCACTAGAGGGGAGGCCCTTATTTCTCCCTCTTATTTACATCCTTTTATAACTGTGCCTTTTTATTTCAGTTTACACACAGGAAGGGATATTTCCTACAGCGATGGAGGGAAGAAGAACATACCCACTGCAGTCAGTTTGCTTACTTGCATTGACAGCTCTAGCATGGGGCAATACTGGCCAATAGATTTAGCCTGCATAAAGGATCTTCCCAGAAGTCTTGGAGAACTTTGACTGAGCTAGCTTTGTTTCCCACAGTGCACTTCTTTCTCTAACTCTCCCAAATCTGGCCATGGCTATACTTCTTTATGTTTAATTTGCAATTTTGATATGGATCTATACATGATATAGAGGTGGATTTTTTGGGGAAAGGGGGCTCATACCCTTAATGACACTGTTTAGTATGACGGAGAATGTTCTCAATGCCATAAAATAATACCTTGGCTACATATTAGGTGATCTACACCTCTGTTTAGCTCAGATTTGCAGCTGTCCCTTCAAGCTGAGTAACAACAAAAGAGAGAATAGAGAAAGGATTTCTGTCTTCCCCCAGTTTTCCACCTACTTTTCTCTATTTCTACTGCATTTAAACAAGCAGATAAATGCCATGAAAAAAAGAAAACATTATGTCAAGCTGAAAAATAGAGAGAACAGAAAAGTCTGAGGGCAATACAAGTGTTCTACAAAAATTCCTGTTAATGTGTTCTAATTCAAATACAATATTGAACTGTGTGATGCAGTTTCTCTTCTAAGAATGTAGTTTAGACATGTTTCATAGACAACACAAATTGAGAGACCTGGACTCTCCTTCAGATTCTCCAAATGAGCAGCTTTACATCTTTGCAGTTACTCTTTGATTTTAAAGTGTACTCTTTGGAGACAATAATTACACAGGGACATTTATTAAAGCGACTCTGTCAATTTGTTGCTTCTTTCAAAGCCCAGAAAACACTGTATATCTTCATAATTAAAACAAAACCATTCATGCAATTTTGTCTTATTTAACTCATGCTCCTGAACCTACAGGATGGCCTCAATTATATATAGAACATAGTAAAGATGGTTGTTATTAACTCCATATATTCCAGTAAATATTTCTGTATTTGAAATAGAAGCATAAGTTATAGCCTTCACTCTTCAAAATATTGGAAGGAAGCACACAACTCAATCTGGAAAAGTGTTGTATATTATAGTCAAATGAAGAATAAAAATATGCTCAGAAACAAAGAGTACAAGTTTTGAAATACAAAGTGGAAGATTCTAGAAAAACATTGACTTGAACAAAGAATTAGTGGGCACCATATATTAGTGTCTCAAATAAAAGCTTCTAGTGCAATTATGTAGCAAAAGGACGAGTGGGGTCTTTGAAGGTATAGTACAGGAATATTTAGTAGAAGCCTTTGAAAGATCTTGTTACTTTGCGGAACAGGCTTCTTGGATTTTGTGTCCCCTTTTCTTAAGAGAGATGAATCAGTAAACTTCTAAGAATGACCATAAAACGATTAAGGAATTACAAATTCTGTCATCCACTGTGAAGTTTATGAAGCTCAGTTTTTTTTCTAAATCACTGAAAGGCTGAGAGATTACTTGGTCATTATATTTTAGTACTTACAGATAAAAGGATATCTGATGGACAGTGAGGCTTTTTCAGTATTGCTGACAAAGGCGTAAAAAGATGCAGTGGCATGAAAATAAACTGACACAAATTCACCACAATAAAAGAGTGTAAATAAGTGGGTAATTAAAACTGGAACAGATTATCAAAGAAGGAGTTGAACTTATTCTCACCTGAAATGTTAAATGAAGAGTAAATATTTTTTGAATAAGTTTGTGATATATTGAGAACCTAAAAGGTAGAAAAAGTCAATATCCAAATCCAGACCATCAGGTTGTTTCAACATGTAATCTCTTTTGACTTTACATGGCATCGGTAACAATGTTTTCCATGACAGAATTGTAGGAGTCAGAGAACTCAAATGATGCAAAGATTTACCAAAGAGAAGGAAGAAATAGACAAGCAGGAAAGAAAAATTGGAATTAAATTATCATCTTAAAAAAAAAAAAAAATGCTTTTGCCCTGTAAAAAGAATGATCTCATTGCTTGCACAGGTGAATCCTGATGTGTAAAGAGGAGCAATTTGGTTTACATGGACAAGACTTGTGTTGTTAAGTATAAGGCAAATTTTGATCCAAGAACTAAGCTTACATCACTGTGTAGTTTATGTCAGACATTGCACTAACTAAGTGAGTTGTCGAAGGCCTGGATTCAGAACTGTGGAATCTCCAAAATGGTGATTGAAAGCACTAGGAACTGAGGTGTATAATCTCTTCAAGTTGCAGGAGTTACTTTCGTCCTTATTATCTTTGCATCACTGAACTAGATCTAGCCATCTAACTACTACTTTCTTTATTGACTTCAGGGGAGGAAGATAGGGTCTCCACAATATAATTATATTTAAATCATTGCATTTGCACAGCAGTGAACAAATATTTGGCTTGGAGTAATTATGCATTTGTTATATGTACAAAACCAAATCTATATTAGCACAAATCACCTACTGTGGCACTCATGCATGTACAAACACTGGGGAAATCATCATTGTAGTTCAAATAGAAAACTATTCAGTAACATATAAAAGAAACTTTTACTCAGTTGGCACTCAACTATTACCAATTTTTTTTTTATTTTTATATAGAAAAACATGCTAGAGACTTTTAATCATAGAATCACAGAATAGTTAGGGTTGGAAAGAAACTTAACATCATTTAGTTCCAACCCCCCTGCCAGGGGCAGGGAAACCTCCCACTAAACCATGCCACCCAAGGCTCTCTCTAACCCAGCCTTGAACACTGCCAGCGATGGAGCATTCACAACTTCCTTGGGCAACACATTCCAGTTCCTCACCACCCTTACAGTAAAGAATTTCTTCTTCGTATCCAATCTAAACTTCCTCTGTTTAAGTTTGAACCTGTTACCCCTCGTCCTCTCACTACAGTCCCTCATGAAGAGTCCCTCCTCAGCATCCCTATAGGTCCCCTTTAGATATTGAAAGGCTGCTATGAGGTCTCCACACAGCCTTTTCTTCTCCAGGCTGAACAGCCCCAACTCTATCATTGTATCTTCATAGGGGAGGTGTCCCAGTCCAGTGATCATCCTCATGGCCCTCCTCTGGACTTTTTCCAACAGTTCCATGTCCTTTTTATGTTGAGGACACCAGAACTGTAAAAAATACTCCAAGTGAGGTTATGTTTTAACCCTTGTGGGCAACAATTTCTGGTTTATTTTGGATTTTTGCATAATTTCTAATACTCTAAAATTCTGTGTAAAAATTTATATTTTTCAAATTTCTTACCCCCCATAACTTTCAGGAATGTTGAACAATTATTTTTGAGATGTGAAAGAATGAGGGATAATAAATCAAACTAAATCTTAAAGAGTATTTTTTCTTGAGTAGCTAAAAGCTACACAGAACAGAGCTAGCATTCCATAAGAGCCCATCTGGCTAAGAGCTCTTGTTCCCCTTGCTGTCTGCATTGCAAGCAGCCTGCAGAAAACAAAAACAAAGACAAAACCAAACACAAACACAAAATCAAAAGCAAAACCGAAATAACAAATTAAAAAAAAAACAAAAAAAAAAACACACACACAAAAAAAAACCAATAAAACCAAAACAATCTCAAATCAAAAGCAGGAATTTGGCCAAATAAATACAAAACAGTTTTTATGTTGTGTCATTCTGCCTTAATTTAATTATTTGTAATCGTTCCTCCAGATATTTAAGAGCAATTGACTGGATTCATGTGGCACATTAAAACCTGCAAAAATTGAGTTATGAGTATGATCACGCATGATACAAGATGTCCCTGATTTGACAAGTTTTGTGCTGTTAGTCAAAAGAAACAATGAATTGCATGTGGCTGTCTGAATCACTTCAATGCAATAATAGACCCTCTAGCAGCACATCTGGAACTGTGTCTTAGAAGTGATGCCAGACAGTATTTTGAAAGCAAAAGAATGGTAGCAGTTTTGCTTGTATGTTGCTCTGCTACTTCATAGCATCAAAGATCTATTGCAATTTTGTGTAGCGTGAGGGACTTGAAAATTAGGTAGCTGAATGATATGTATCATTCATGGGAGACAAAACCAAAGACAACATTACTTGTGATAGAAGTTTAAATTCATGCTGTCTTCTGTGTCAGTGAGCAAGAAGTTCAGAGTTTGCAGTGTGGTGGAGTCAAGAAAGAACAGAAATCAGATAAATCTTTTCCTCAGTTACTGCAAATTACTTGAGCATTCTCTGCTGGGATTCAAATTCAGTCAAGAGAATGCTTGGTTTTCTTGTGGTTTTACAAAGGAAATTCGTGAAAATTGCGCATCCTCTGCAAAATCTATGTGAGGTGCTGCTAATCTTGGCATGTTATTGAGACAATTTGCATCTGAATTTGCATTTGAAACACAGAAGAGAATCCTCCAGAAAGCCTGCCTAAATAAAAGATGCAGGCAAAAAAATAATGTACTCAGAATAAATGAAGACCCCACATTGCCTCATTTTAACATATCCTGGGTCATCTAATATTTTTATAAAACACGTATACATATGCAATATGTACATGAATATATTTTGTTATGTTTTGTTCTATACTTAAGTGCTTGTATAAACATATATAATATGGACACAAACTGTTACATGTATTCTACTTCCTTTTTACTACTTGCTTTTTGATGTTGTTCCAGCATTTATTTGTTTCCATGTCCAAATTTTATCTCATGTAACATCTCTTATGCCACAGTCTAGCCTGCAAGATAAAGATAATACCTGTCACCTGACAGATATTTTGGGATACTTTCATACTCATTTCAGTTCAATGTTAATACTTCTAGTCTTTCATGAGAATTGGATTTTTTATAAAATTCGTAATGAGTGTGCCATAAAAAGTATTTTATAGCCTAAACATTATGAAAATTCTTAGTTTTGCTTATTTATTTATCTGTTAAATCACAAATACTATAGAAATGCACAGTAAATTAATTATATTTTGTATGAGAAGATTATCTCTTGGATTCTTGTGTTTCTCTAAATGTGTAATCAGACTATTACATTCATGCAGAATTTTTACCTGATTTATTAGAAACACAGCTAAGCTATAAAATCTGTGTTCTATGTTTATGAACTGATAGATGTTGTAAGGCAAAGCACCACACAGAATAATGCAGGAAACAGAATATAGCCATAGCACAGCATGATCACTTAGCAACCAAGCCAGATTTATGGTTTCATAAAGCTGAACATGATACAAAGAAAGAATATATAAAGTATATTTTACAAAATACTAATGTTAAAGATAATCACATGAGAGCATAAAATAAGCTGCATCTTCAAAAATTTTGGAAGGAAAAAAATACTGAACCCATGTGGCACAAAATGAATACAGAAAAGAGAAGAAGTAAACCTGGCCACAAGAAAATAAATGTCTTTCTTCCCCGTCCAAAATATTAAGTGGATATGTCTTTAGTATTTCCAGTGAAAGAACGTAAGGCATTTCTCCTTCTGTGTGTCTGGAGAGCACATATAATTCACTCTGCAATAGTCAAAGAAAAATATCCCTATACAAACAGACAGACATGTTAGTGATTAAAAACAGGCAATGTGTGCATCCTTCCTGTTTCTGGGCATGGACTCAGAGACTCTGGCATCCTTATTTAAAAGACATTTGTCCTAGATGCTGCATTTTTTGATGCAGATGTACGATCCTCATTAAATTAGTTTGTAAATAGGTTCATATTTACTTTATAAGAAGATGGAGTTTTTGCCACGTACTTTTACTTGCAAGCTGATCTTCTACACCCTGATTGTGCTAGGACCTTCAGAATAGATTTTTTCTATAGACCAAGAGAGAAACTTTCATGATTTTGTATATGTACTCTACCCCTATTCATATGTACCTATTTGACCTGCTACATTGCAATTTAATTCCCAGAACTACTGTGTCTGGACAGTGGTGATTCCCAGAAATGCCTTTCAAGGCAAGGCAAATCAATGACTTGATGGCTGAAATCTAATTCTAGTAGATGAGTGCGGTATAAGACCAGAGCCATACATTGAAGAATGATAATGCAATTAACAGAAAAAAAGAACAACACAGACCAAACAAAGAGGTGGGGTGTGTGTGCGTGTGAGAGAGAGAATCTGTCTCCAAACAGCATGTGGTAGCATAAGGAGCAATATTAAACATGAATTCCACTTTCCAGATTGAAAATTTCTGGAGTTGCATTTTGGATATGTAAATCCTACTTGTTCTAATAAAATATTTCTACAATGTTTTTCAGCTGTTATATGCACATTTTTCAAAAATAAAATCTAGATAGACATAATCTAAGTGTATAATAATATTATTTGTTTTCTGAAACTACCTTAAAAATTCACATTTGCAATCGTTCCATGCCATTATGTATTCTCAAAAAAGCTGCTTTATGTTAACAGGTTAGAAGTCTTAAAAGGCATTTTCAAACATTGTGGAAATTTCTTAACTATCTAAAACTTAACTATGACTAACATTTATAAATGATTTTTTCCTCCTCAGAAATAAAACAAACCTCTCTTTAGCCCAAAATACTGCTGTTCTGGCTTGAAAATGGATACTTCAACTACTCAATTTTAGTATAATAAAATTCAGTGCCTCAAATTAAAAAAAATAAATTGAATAAACCTCTCATTTTCTTTTCAAACTGATCTGTGAATAGTCTTTCACAGTACTGATTTTAAACAGAGGTGGTATTTATTGAACAGCACTTGTAGCAATTCAGAATTTTTATGGAATTAGTGTACATCTTAAAATAGATAACAAGGTTCTTGAAAAGCATTCAACAACCTTGACACTTTTCACATAATTGCAATTATTCTTTGTTCAGACTTTTCACACTATTTCACAATATCAATTGATCTCCTGTCTTCATTAACAACATAAAATAGGTTTTTTTTTGGAAACATGTTCAGCATCTTATGACACAAGTAGCTATAACTGCATAATTAAAAATTAGCATTTTTTATTATATTAACTCAAATCTTCAATTTTTAAAATATAATTCAACTGTATCATTGGGGAATCACTCATAGAATCTGTGTTCCCAAGCACCTCTAAAACTCTCTTTAGTTATTTTCCTAGGGATATTTTTCAGTGTTATACAGTTAATAACACTTCTAGAGATGAATTTTCTGCATTTTTCTTTTTTGTCTCAGGTTTATCTTCGAAGCATGCTGTTAGCAAAACCACTGCATAGTGATAGTGTTGTGGGGGATCAATGGACAGCACACACACTGATTAATATAATCAAGTGCTGACAGTTTATTGTAACATTAGT
>JASSUY010033473.1:0-11934 GCA_032466535.1 Forpus xanthops
GCCCCTCTGTCCAACCTGGCCTTCAACACTGCCAGGGATGGGGCAGCCACAGCTTCTCTGGGCACCCTGTGCCAGTGTCTCACCACTAATATGTGTATAATAGATACATACTATTGTATATATTCTATATAATGCCTTCTGTTAACAAAGAAGTCAGTCTGTGTGCCCACAGCAGAGGCAGGGAGCAGCACCTCAGCCCCATGGCTCTTTCTGTCTGGTTGAACTTTTCTCTGTTATTCTTGGGGAAGCTGAGCAGGGGTCAAGCCCAGGCAGGGAAATGAGGTCTGGGGCTGTGGAAAACTCGGACCCCGGAGCCACCTCCTATTATATAGATATAAATGGAATGGAAAATTATTTTGAATATAAGTGCACTGCCCTCTGAGAAATGTTCTCACAGAACCGCCTCTGAGAGCGCCTTAACTCTTTATCCGAGTGCAGAGCAGTGCAGCGTGGGGACCTCAGGCAGTGGTGACAGGGAATACGGCGTGCTGGAGCCAGGATGTGCCAAGAGCACAGGAATGAGTGCTGTGGCCAAGCGGTCCATGCTGCTTTCTAAGAGCAATTCCCTGTTGCTTCCATCTCCCTTCATGCCGATGGCAACTCTATCTGTGAGCAAGCCAGATCCACATCCCCAGGAGAGAAATAGGACCCGGTTCCGGCTTTCTCCACCTCAGCAGGGCTGTGGGAGCAGTGCAGGGACAGCTTGGTGTGCAGACCATCTGTGTCCAAATGGCCCTGAATTTTTAACATCTCAATTAGGAGCTGGTGCTGAGCTTGCACAGCAAGGTACAAGCAGGATGTGCACCAGCCATCCCCTGCCCGTTCCCAGTCCAACACCAGTCCATTTGCTTCTCTCTGCATGTGAGAGTGAAATGTTCATCCTCACAGACAAAAATAGACACCAAGGAGCACTCCTCTCCCAGGGCACTCGGACACGGCACGTGCAGGCAGCTGGGAGCAGTGGGATGTGGAGGTGCAGCAGGAGCAGTGGATATCAGGGGTGTGAGAAACAGAGGAAGGAGCAAAACGAATGCAACATGGCAGTGCCCAGGCATTGGCTTTGCTTCTCCTTTGTCACTTGTTACTGCCAGCCCTGGCACCTCCCTGCCTCTCAGGGAGAAGAAATCTAGAGAGGGACTTTGGACAAGGGCCTGCAGGGACAGGAATGGCTTTAACCTGCCAGAGAGGAGACTGAGATGAGCTCTTAGGCAGAAACTCTTCCCTGTGAGGGTGCTGAGGCACTGGCACAGGGTGCCCAGAGAAGCTGTGGCTGCCCCATCCCTGGCAGTGTTGAAGGCCAGGTTGGACACAGGGGCTTGGAGCAAGCTGCTCTAGTGGAAGGTGTCCCTGTCCATGGCAGGGGTTGGAACTGGATGAGCTTTAAAGCCCTTTCCAATACAAATGAGGCTATGATCCTATCATGATTCTGTGACAAGGCTTTGCAGGAGAATGAAGTAGCAAGGAGCAGGAAGGTTGTGGGAGGAAGATGAGGAGGGTGCAGGGAGATGGGAGGGCAGGGCTGCACCCACAGCCACCTCTTTGCTGGTCAGAACCGTAACCCCTGCAGGATGTGAAGGAGGTGGAACAAAAGCCAACAAGCTCGTGCAAACACACATAAAGTAAAGCAACTGGGCACATATTTTATTTGCTTGAAACAGCACTTAAGGACTTCATCAAAGGCAGAAAGCAAAAACCTAATGGGCCATTTGCCCAAAGCCTTGTGGCAAAATGCTTAATCCTAAATTAGCACCCAGGAAGTGACTGGCATTGTCCATTAAAAATCAATTTGTGAATGCCCAGAAGATAATGCTGTGATACAAACCAGGACTGGTCAACAGCAAGCCCTGCAGGCCAACCCCATGTCCATTTTCCTGTCTAAGTAATCCACTGGATAAGGGGAGGAAACACATGATACGGGTCTGAGCTTGCAAACACACTGAAGCAGATATGGTTGAAATGTGGTTGGTACGTGCTATGCCAGGTTCCTGGATGAACAGACAGCAAACCCTCCCACAGAGGCATTGGAGGGCAATACTCGTCAGCCTGTCCTCATCAGGTGGCATCTTACGTGTGCCTGGTGCTCTGGAGGACTGCAGGTAGTCTTTTGATCCAGGTTCCTTGTAGACCGTTTAGGCACTGGAGGTCTCCTGTGCCCTCTGAGGACATAATTAGGAATGCAGCTATTAATGGATGCCGTGTGCATCTCTCTATGATTTTGAGCACTAGAACAATGGTGGGAGCATAGCACTTGGACTCCATCGTGCAGCAGCTTCCCTAGGAGACATGCTCCACCTCTCCTGCCTTTTGGTTTCATGACTTTGAGCTTCCTCAGGTGGTGTCTGAAAACCCGAGGGGTGTGAGCAGGCCCCTGTGTATCTTGTTGACAAACTCCACAGCAAGGACAGGCAGAGGCTGCTGCTGTGGTCAGGAAAGTCACTCCCCACGTAGGAGGTGAAGCAAGGACCTGCAACCTGCCCTATGCAGCATGGTGAGGAGTAGGGAGCACGTTCCAGTGTTCAACTGGAGCCACCACCAAATCTGCCTGAGTGGTGCACAGAGAAGCTCCAGGGTGACCTCTGGTCCTCAGTGCCCAGTGCTGCATCAGAACTGTCAGAGCATGGTCAGTGCCTGGGAACGGTTCTGCTGATACAGGATTAGTCATTGTGGATTTTGGAGCAGGGTGAAGTTGGAGCAGAGTTTTTCACTTGCTGCAGAGGAGGCTGCATGTCCTGAGAGAAGGGGGCTGCTCTGCTCTCGCCTGCACATGGAGACACAACAGCTCTGCCCCTGGCACCATCAGGTTTTCTTCACCACGGTAACCTTACGGGCAAGGGATTGCATTCTTCACCCCGATGTCCAGGTGGGCCATTGCTCTGTGCAGGTATAGCTGCAGTGGGGTGCTGTGCTATCCCTCTGGCTCTGCACGTTGTGTCAGAGAAAGCTGATGTGGTTTTAACCCATGCTCTGCTGGGTTCAAGTTGTGACACAAAAAGGTAGGGACTGAAGATCCCTATTTTACATGGGAACACCAGGCACCGGTCAGGCTTGGCACACTGCAGGCTCCTCACCCGCACTGCCTGAGGAAAGTAACACTGTGGTGAGAAAAACATTATGTTTCCCATGAGGTTTTAACAGCCTCCTGGTCTGCACAGCTTTATGCTTTGAAACAAAGCCTGACACTAATGCCTGTGTGGGATGCCTGTGCTGGCTGCTCCAGCAGATGCTTCATCATAGAAGGTAAAGAAAGACCATCAGGACAATGTTGAGGTCCCTCTTCCCACATAAGGGGCCCTGTGGTTCAACCTGCCTGCCTTGTCTTCCAACTTCAGACACTGCAATGGAATGCATTAAGTGCAGGCAGGGCAGGCTGGTGGAGGAGCTGGGTAGTGGGAGGCCAGACCACTCTTTCAGTGATGCCCAGCAGCAGAACAAGGAGCAATGGCCATAAACTAACACGCAACAAGTTTCACCTTAACATGAGGAAGAAGTTCTTTCTGCTGAGGACGGCAGAGCCCTGGCACAAGCTGGCCAGGGGGATTGTGGAGTCTCCCTCTTTGGAGGTATCCCAAAGCCACCATGGACATGTTCCTGTGTGACCTGCCCTGGGTGGCGCTGCCCTGGCAGGGGGTTGCACTGGATGATCCCAGAGGTCCCTTTCAACCTTAATGATGCTGTGATTCTGCGATCACATGTTGCTGTCCCAGCCTGGTCTATGGAGCAAGTAACTTCTCCAGACCCCGGTGAGTGCTCTTCCCTCTGTACGGTGCCTTCAGGAGCTCCACACAGGGCAGGTGGTGCTGCAGACCCAGTGGGGCTCAAGGGTGCCGGGTGCTCCGCTCTCCTCCAGTGCCGCAGCCATGGTGCCCGGGCTCACTGCTGGGAGCGCAGCTTTTCCCAGGCAGATTCCGCTTCCATTTCAGCTTCACCCCCACCCCACCCCCTTCCTCGGTTATTTTGGTGCCTTTCCCCAAGGGAAACAAAGTCAGCTCAAACACTGTTCCCACCAGAAAGGCAAAGCTCCCCCCCTCTTTTTCCTTCCTCTTTTGGGTTCAGGGTAATGTGTCCCATGACAAAACAAGCACAGATCCCTGCACAAAGTGCTTTGCCTTTCTCCTTAAAGGGAGAGCCTTTCTCCAGGGCCCCGAGGGCCATCACTCCATCATGCTGAGGTGCCTCTTGGATGGAAGGATGGTGAAGTGGGACTCTATTTGCCTGTGATGAAAACAGCCCATGGCCAGACTTGGAGGCAGCATTGGTGGATGGAAATAGGTTTCATAGCTGGGTAATCATAGAATCCTGGAATAGTTTGTGTTGAATGGGATCTTAAAGCCCATCCAGTTCCAACCCCTGCCACAGGCAGGAATGCCTTCCACTAGAGCAGCTTGCTCCAAGCCCCTGTGTCCAGCATGGCCTTGAACACTGCCAGGGATGGGGCATTCACAGCTTCCTTGGGCACGCTGTGCCAGTGTCTCACCACTCATTTCGTCCTCATATCAAACCTAAATCCTTCCTGTTTAAGTCTGAACCCATTACCCCTTGTCCTATCACTATACTCAGTGATGAAGAGTCCCTTTCTGGGATAAATATTAATAAATATCCAAGCAAGATATTTGCGAATATGGACTTTTCCCAGTCCTTTGGCAAGGCAGGTATCTACCTTTCCAGTAACTGAGCCCTTAAAACCTCCTTCTTCCCAGAGAGCACTGCTCACCACTTCCCTGCTACTATATCAGACCAAATATAAGTTACTTTTGGTGCGTGTGGCCGCTGCATCCTCCTGTCCTGCTTGGAGCTGAGCGTGTCACTCTGCAAAGTGACAACGTGTGTGTCCAGGGCATGGGACGGGCTGGCACCACACGTTTATCACTGACACCACAGCCACATCCATGAGCTTCTGCAGAAAGAGCCAAACCATCCTGACAGACATTTCTCCTTGTAAATGCTGCTTTCAGGGTTCCCTCCCCCTTGGATTTCCTTTAACAATTTTTAACAAATGGGATTTTAATGCATTCCCCTAAAAGTGAGGCTGGGAATGTGTTTCCCATACAGGTGACACATGAGTAGTGGGAGCCTGGGGACAGAGGTGTGTTTCCTATGTCTGCAAGTCAGTAATTGTGCATGATGAGACCTTGCCAGCTTGTTCTTGGGATTCCCGCCTGTGATGAGGTGTCTGAAACAGGGGAGGAATAGAAATAGAAATTGAAAAGAATGCCCAAAGGCTCATGGTGAGAAAGACAAATGAAGGCAGTGATTCAGAGTGGCAGGTTTTTTCAAGACTATTTTTGTTCAAAGGTGTTGAAATCGCACTGCCACTTTGGTTCTGGTATGTCCAAGGAATGCAGAACTTGGAAATAATAGGGAAGTTATGGAATCATACAATCACAGAATGGTTTGGGGTGGAAGGGACCTTCAAAGCTCATCTACTCCAACCCCCTGCAATGAGCAGGAACACCTTCAACCGTAGCTGGTTGATGGTGAGTGTTTGTGCCTGGTGGCCAGTTGGGTCTTGGTGGCCTGATTGCAGCATGGGGGATGTCCTTGTCCTCTGCAGCACCAGTGACTTCTGGGGTAGGATTTGTTTAAGCCTCAAGTACCAACTGCTTTGAGTGAGACAGATCATCCTGTTCCACTCTGCCAGAGCCACAGTGCCAAGCGCAGCTGATGGCATCTCCAGCGTGGCCATGTGGGGTGGACCCCCAGGTCTCTGCTGAGTTTTCAGCCATGAGAGCCAGTAGGATGTCAGAACATCCCTTTTCTACCAAGGTTATTGAGTCTCATGGCTAGGAAAATCTCCCTGATGAAAATCTTCCCTACTGCTGCCCAACACAGGAGCCAGGCAGAGATGTGGTCCCATCTTGAGTTGGCTGTCAGTCTCAGTTTCCTTTCCTTGCTGTGTCCAAGATGGTATTTCTGCCTTCAGAGGTACCTTCCTGACTTTTGAGTGATGATTAATGGCTTCCAGGTCCCAAAGGTGTGGATGTGGGAGTGAGAATCGTGGAGCAGAGGGAATACAGCTCTGGCATAGGATCTGTGGCAGCCTGGCTCATCCATCAGGAATGCCATGATGGAGGGGATGTTCCAAGTGTGTTCAGCATGGGAAAATATTTTATCAAAGAGACTTGGAATAAAAAAATAAAATGAAAATCTAAACATGACCATTTGACACAGTGCCACATGAGGGCTATTTTTAATTTCCTTCCTGATGGTTCCACTTGTTTTCATCATCGTCAGCTCTTTGGATGATGGAATTAGTCACTATATATGATATGAAGTAAACAGAGAGGTTGTGGTTTCCAAGTGAGCATCATCACAGCTCTCCTAAGGGACATGAGAGCCATGCTGATGCTTGTGGATTTGCTGCCAGCTGTGTGCGAGCTGGTGGCACCCAGGACCATGTGCTCAGTCGAGTGTGTTTGGGACACTAGCACCCAAGGGGATGGTGGCTCTGCTGCGAGGACTCGCAGTGTGGATGTCAGGCACACTTCTATGTCTTTCTTTGGGGAAGGTGCTTTCTGTGGAGTCAGCAGTGTAAAGGAAAACCCAGGGATTTTCAGGAAGGGGGGAAGCAGGCTCCTGCTCTGTCCTTACTGCTCAATACTGTTACTCTGATTTCTTCTAGGTCTGCTCTTAATGCTGAGAGCCTGGCACAAGTACAGGCTTGATGTCCCTCCTGGGGCCAGGCGTGGAAGAGGAGGAGGAAGAGCCGAATGATAGCCTCAGCCTCAGCGAGTGCTAAACTGGATCATCCCAGAACACAGGGCCCACATTCATGAGCTGTCCTGGGGGCTAGGGGACACAGTGGTGTCCCCAGGCCCTCATCTGCTCATGTGCTTTGAAACCCCGGTTGCATGTTACATTTTCTCTCTGGTTACTTGATTTGTCAGGGCAATGTGAATTGCTTGAGTTTCTATTTGCATGGTTCCACCCGTGCTCACTGATTGAGAAGAATAGAGCGGGCTTTGATTGATGTAGCTGGAAGGTATTCACTGTTATAACTGGAGAAGTCCTCGTGTCACTGATGCACACAGGAGGATCCTGTGGTTATCCCTATGACAGCGTGGTTCAGTGTCAGAGCACTTCCCATTCTGCAGACTTCAGCTAATCTATTTCCTAATCCTTTGAGCTGAGCTCATGAAGTTAATGGGAGTTATTGGAAAGCATAAGGAGGAGTATACAGGCTAACGGCCTTAGAGCTGAACTTTAATACCTGCTCATTAAGGAGCAGAATTGTGTTGCTTGGGAATGTCTTTTTAGGCAAATTTTGAAATATTTAATATTTTACTTCTTAGCCTCTATCTATATTGACTATGCCTTAGGGGCTGGTTAATGAGGATCCTGTTTAATTGCAATGCGAAATTAAACACTCAGCTGTCCAGCTAGGGCACTGACTCCTGTGCTGGCATTGCTTGTGCCTTGGGTTTTGCTGTAAATCGACATTGAGTGGAAGAAGGGTTAATAGCAGATGAAATGGCACCAGTCCCCTTCTGTGGCTTTGTGCTTCGTTTTACTGGTTTAGTGGCAGGTTTGTGATGGGTTTGGGCTGTTGCTGTGTTGTAAGGAGGAGCTTGAGGCGAGGGGGGATTCAGCTGGACTGGATCAGGGGGTGTCCATCCCAGCAGAGCAGCGTGCCTGGCGCCTGCTCCCGGCCCCCCCAGCCTCACAAGCCCACAGTTGCTCTGAGAAACCATTCAGTTGGCTTTGGCTGATTTAAAAATAAAAACCCGTGTGCAAATCCAAGGCTACTTGTTTTTATAAAAGTTGGAGTTTACCACAGGGGCCGGTGGGAGCCAAGGTCCCTTTTAACTAAGGTGAGGAGCCTTTTGCAGCAGAACTGTTGGGATAATAACCATGACAGACATTTCCTAATTAGTCATTAATCATGAGCCAGCCTTTCTGACACTTCCTAGGAGCTGATGCTCCCTCTGCTGCGGTCCCTGCAGCCAGGATGTGCCCATGGAAGAATGCTGGGGTGATCCATCTGCTGGGGGAAAGCTTTGGCAGGAGCCTCTAAACCAGCGACTGCTGGTGGAACAGAGCTGCCCCATGGCATGTGTGCCAGGAAGAGTCAAGGAGGCAGGGGTGGGCTCTCCTCGCCATGAGGAAGGTGTTTGGCAGGACCAGGCAGTGGTGGATCCTCAAGGACTGGAGGAGCACCAGTTGGACCTGGCTCCTGCCACAGCTCCTTGGCCTGGAGAGATGGGGAGAGGAAGAGGAAGGGTGTATTTTGTCTTTGAGGTTTCAAGAGCCCAAGGGGTGAGGATGAAATACCCATGTTGGGACTCTGCTCCTCTCCCAGGCCGAGTATCACCACCACAGGGAGGAGCATCACGACCCACCTCACTGCATGCGCCAGTTGGCTGTTACCAAAGCTCCTGCTGTGGCTGCACTCCGTGACCTGTGATGCACCAGGTTTGCTCCGTGACACACGCAGCGTGTTCCAGCCGCCCCGTGTGCTGCCTGTGAGGAGCGTTTGCCGCTGCAGCAGAGGTGATGGGAGGTGACCCGTGTCACCGCAGTGTGTGCCCTCGAGCCGGCCCTGCCTGCCGGCTTGCAGCGCCGTGGGGTGCTCAAGGAGCCAAGCGGGAGGCAGAGCGGCCGCAGCCCCCCGCGCCCGCAGCGGAGCCGCCTCTCGCTGCCTTCCTTCCCCCAGACCTGCCCCGGCCTTTGTGAGCGCGGGGCCGCGGCACTGCCGGGACCTGCTCGGCCCCGTTCCCACGCTCATAATCCCCGGGTCACGGGAGGCACAAAGGAGGTGCCGCCGCCGGGAGCTGGGCCGGGGCAGGAGGGGCAGCGCTGCTCCAGAGCCGCAGCCGCCGCTCCTTCTCCCCGGGGATGACCCTCAGTTTGCTCACTGATAATCCCTCCCTTTAATCCCCTTCTCCCCTCACCCGGGTCAGGGCTCTCTTGGTGTCTCCTTGCCTGGTGGCTCCATCTCCGCTGCTGGTGGTAATGGCCAGATCCAAGCCAAGATGTCTCCATCACCTGCACACAACAGCATCTTGCTGCCAGACTGGCTGAAAGGGGCTGCAGGAAAGCTGGCTTGGTGATACATAAGGTGTTAAGAGGAGTCACTTGGAGGTGGCTCAAGGCATGACTAAACCCACGTCCTGCCCCCTGATGAGTCATAAAATCACAGAATGGTTTGGGTTGGAAGGGACCTTCAAAGCTCATCCAGTTATAGCCCCTTGCAATGAGCAGGGACATCTTTAACTATATCAGATTGCTCAGAACCACATCCAGTCTGGCCTGGAATGTCTCCAGGGATGAGACATCCACCACCTCTCTGGGAAACCTGTGCCAGCGGTGTGGGGCTGACTTGAACAGAGAGCTCCTGCCAGCAGTCTGTGGTATCTGCCATGCTTCTGGAGGACCTTGGGGATGTGGCTGTGCGTTTATCCGGGAGAGAAACTAAATACCTTGGAGCAGTTCAGGCACTCAGCTACTCAGTGATGCTTCCAGAAGGGCTGTACTGAGGCTGGGGCATGGAGCAGCAACACAAAGCCCTTTCTGCCGACTTGAATCATGCAGTGTTGAGGACCAGTAGGAAAAACAGCCCAAGGCTGTGGCAGGAGGAGCAGCTCGGGATGGGAGAAAAGGTCTTCCCCTTTCCCACAAGACCCTGGGTTTCTTATCTGCACCACTGCATATAAAAACCACAGAGCCAGTGAGACTGATTCCCACAGTGCAGCAAACACTCATCAGCACTGGGTTTCCCAGAAGCTCCCATGTCCATAGGAGGATGCCTGGGCTTCAGGACGAGCTCTTCGATGAGATATCACCTCCATGGGGGTTTGCTCTCCCTCAGGCAGCATCCCCACCATGTCCCATAGCTGCTGGCAGCATCTTGTGGAGCACAGTCCCCAGCACTGCAGGGACCCACAAGCTTCTCGGTCCTTTCCAACTTAAACCAGTCTGGGATGCTGTGGCTCTATGAATACCCCATTAAGAAAGACCAAGCAGGGCAGTGCAGGCTGGGCCTGGGCTGAGTCTGGAAGCAGAGATGGAGCAGGACTGGGACAAACCCTTTTGCTCTGGGAATTTTTAAGCCAGAGGGAATTTCACAGAGAGAGGGAGCAGAGTGGTGGGATGGGGCTGCTTGGGCCAGGCCTGTTCCTCTGCGTCTTAATGAACTGCAGAATCCCACCACAGCCATGCTTTTAAGTGCAACAATGTCAAAAGCTTTAAGTTATTGTAGAGGCTTTAGAGGTGTCCAACCTTTGACTTGTCAGGGAAGAGAGCAAGGCAGAGATCCCTTTTTCCGCTGGAATAAGCCCAGATTGGCAGCCTGTGCCCAATTAGCAGCACAAGCCACTATGAACACAGCATGTGCAGCTCTGGCCCCAGCTCCTCTCACAGACCCCCATGAGCTCTGGGGCTGTTTCCTTCCCAGTCACCCTTCACTGACAGGATCTACACACAGGGTGCTCTGTCCTGGGGGAAACAGGCTCTGATGGAGCCTGGACCATGCTGGGGGGAAGTGGCAGCTTCTGGGTGCTGAGGGTGGGGATTGTTGGGAAATCTCCTTCTCTGGCTATTATATCACTCAGGCTCTATTGTATGAAAGTACGTTAACATTGTTCATACATATAGTTCACATGATGCTCTGTAATGGGATGAGGTAGTGGAATTTTCCTGGAGACTGGCAGTGCTCACATTGAAGTAAAACAAACTGAAGGACAGCCCAGCTCTGGAAATAAAGTTTCCTTTCTCTGAATAACTGAGGAGGTGAGAAGTGGAGGCCGTGCATTGTGGGAGCCCAGTGTGCAGTCTATAGCTGGAGCAGCATGTCACTGGCTGCTCATTCCTCTCCTCGATGAAGGGCTGCAGGGGCTGTGGCACTGCTGCTGTTGCTGTAGTGGCTCCTCTGGGAGCTCTAAACCTCAGGAAAAGACCAGAATTCCCCCCGCAGGTCGCACTGTGGGTCCGCTCAGGGCTCTGGGCTGATGCTGTCAGCTCCTGGAAATGTCTCTGGCCATGAATGAGCATCCCCTTCGGGGCCGGGGGCTGGAGCACAGCGTGACCCTGGCCGCCACTGGCTGTTTCTGACATACAGTGCTCTGGGTTTTACTTTTCCCACAAGCAGTTAGATTCCCCCATAACCCCTTTCTGGGCTATTTGTTACCCTCCTGATAGCTTTGTGCCACCACGTTGTCCAGGGGCTGCTCCCAGACAGGGCTCCTTCTCCCCAACCTTCCCAGGGGTGCTCCAGTTGGCTTTCCTCAGACATATGGCTCCTGCACAGCATCTTTGCTCGCTGTGAGCATACAAGTTCCCTCCCTCTGTAATGAGCCATGAGCCAACATCCTGCCGGCCCCACAGTGCCAGACCCTGGTTCCCCATGGGCTGGTTCTAGCCTGCAGCCCACCCTCCCCCTGTAAGCTATTGCAGAAGCATGGCACAGGGCATGGAAGCCCTGTGCAGTTCATGTCTGACTTCCTGGGGCTCATTTCACTGAACTCAGCATTTAGGCTTCTCTCCCCAGAAGGGATCTGGGTCAGTGAAGCCTGGATGTGGTGCAGTGACCTGGGGTGCTCTGGAAGGGGCCCAAGTGCTGCCGCTGAAATCCCCATTGCTGTGGGGACCTCAGAGAGCTGTGACCTGCGGGGGGATGCGGGGACTGTTCTGGGAGTCAGGGGGTGCTGGCAGCTGTCAGGAGAAGGGAATCTCTTGGAAAAAGCATTTGGAAGGGACATTTTCCCATTGGGAGCTGTGCACACTCAGGGAAATGGATGTGAAGGATGTGCTGCTCTCCGGGAGAAGTGCTGCTGCTCCAGCTAAATGCCTGGCCCTGCCTGTGCAGCCATAGAATCCCAGACTGGTTTGTGCTGAAAGGGACCTTAAAGCTCCTCCAGTTCCATCCCCTGCCACGGGCAGGGACACCTTCCACTAGAGCAGCTTGCTCCAAGCCCCTGTGTCCAACCTGGCCTTCAACAC
>JASSUY010033474.1:0-24253 GCA_032466535.1 Forpus xanthops
TCCAGTGGCTGTCCCCTAAAATGTGCCACTGTACCATGGCAAACTGCAGTGTGGCCTGATGGGGGAGTGGGGTTTTGGGGCTCTCCTGCCCACAGAGTGGAGGATGTGAGTCAGAACTGCTGAGTAAAGGACAGAGACCCTCAGAGGTCTCTATCTCGCGCTCTGCATTGATGGCAACAACCAAAATACGGTTGTTGCTGTAATAAAATATGATAGCACTGCGCCTAAGGGTCAGAGGAGACAACATCTAAGCATGCCCATGTCCCTGGGCCTGAGGCTCAGACCTGTTCTTGCAGCCAGGACCGAGGAGGAGACACCTACGTTCCATGTACCGGATGATGCGGGTAGCCATATCTCCAGCCCCAAAGCTTGTGATGGGTGTCAGACGAACTTCATAGCTTTGAGGCACTTTCAGGTTGGGCAAGACATGCTCCAGCAACAGGCCTTTCTCCATTTTCTGCACAGGAATGAAGGTTTGGATTGTGTTTCTCTGAGCCAGCTGCATAGGAAAAGAACCCATAATGTCATGAAAATCCTGAAATTGGAAACTTGAGGGATCCTATCCCCTATCTAACACCCTATTCCTCCTCTTCTTATACAGACAAGTACACCTGGTTTACTAATGAGATATTCATGCAGAATTGGTTTGAGAATTCTCACCCATGGTACAAAACAGTGATCAGGAGCCTGAGCTCTCCTTGAAGAGAAGACTTGGGGTCACTCTGACTGGAGGACAGCTTGAACTGCAAGTCCTGGAGCAACTCTGGGTTGGAACCAACATCTCCAAGAGGGGAGGAATGAACCCAGCTCACCACTATTAGTGCACTGAAGTCCTGTGCACAGAGAGCATGACATTTTGCCAAGATACCCTTCAGCTCACAATCACTGCTGCAGAATTCATTCATTTGCTGCCTGGCAGCCATGCCATTTAATGTGGTGCCTCACTGGGACTTGTCTACTGCCATGCTTCCTTAGCACTCTTGAGAGACCAGGGCAAGGGGTCTAGTTCAAGTCAGTGGAGTCATTCACAGGCTCCCTCCTTCTCTGTTGCCAGCTGGAAGGAGCTGAACCTTGATGGCTGAACACTGTTCAGTTTGCTAAGGCAGTGTGGAAGTTTCAAGAAAACAATGGAGAAAATATTGTTGTCAAAACCACCACCACTAAAAATGATGAATTACGCATCAGTGAAATTTCCCTGCCACAGTCGTGCTTGCTTGCGGGGGAAGGACAAGAATAAGGACTGCATTGTGAAGATACAATTTTCTGCCTGTGCAGCACCTGGATCATTGTGGCAAGATATTTTACTGGGGATGCTGGTCCTGACAAAAGACCTTCAGCAAGGATTTCCATGGCCTACTGTTCACTGTCCCACTGAACCTGGTGTTCCAGTAAGCCTTCCTCTGTCTCCAATATGTCTTCTAGGCTGACAAAGGCAATTCTCCTGACAGGCAGGCTCAGTGTTCATCATTAACTCTCAAGTTGCAGGACTATTGGAACAGAGACACAGGATGGAAGGTTTACAACAAGTATGTCAGTGTGGAGGGTGTGGGGCAAGCAGATGAAGTAAGGGCACAGAGAAGACCATCAGCGAGGTAGAGCAGAGAAACAATACAGATGTGGTGCTTGGCAAAAACAAGCACATGCAATCCCTCCTCTACCTGCTCCAGCCTTAGCATACATAGCTAAGCTCAGACTCAGAAGAAATGGCTGTCAATAGAGAGCCTCCTGCGAAGGAGCTCTGTTTACTTCCAACATGGCCAGGATCCAACAGCCCACATCCTCACCTGGGCTGATCTGACCACAGTCTGGACAGCACTCCCAAGTGAAGGGACCAGATCCTGCTATGGTACTGTGTTGGGCAAGGAGTGGCCCTTGGGAATGTGTTGTTGCATGTGGTTCTCACAGCAAACAAAATCTTTGTACCTGCCTTAGATTGTACCTAAAAGAGACCATTGCACCTGAACAGATCAGCGTGCATGTTGCTTGAGGATCTGCTTTCTCCACCCTCCTTCTCATCCTCCTTCCAGTAAGATGGGTCAGAGGGCTGGGAACTGTTTTGGTGCCTTCCCTAAGCTCAGTGCCTTCCCACAAGGCATCTGGGAGCAGTCCCAGCAGCCAGGACAAGGAGAGTGCCTATGGGAACTAAGCATGAACTCTTCATGGGGATGCTGCCAGAATCTATTCGTATCAACAACACCCCATCTGCAAGCATGCAAGCTGGGTGCTGATCCAGTTGGCATGCCTACTGCTCAACCCTCCCGTCTGCCAGCCCTCTGCACCGCTGCTCTGCCAAGTGACAGCAGAGCTGGCCCCAGCAGTAGCGACCTCAGCTGGGATTATTAGCACCGGATCCCCAGTTATGTGGGAGGAAAGGAGGGGTCACGAGCCTGAAGCAGGAGGCTGGAGCAGCACAGCTCCTAGCATAGGGCATTTTGGGGAGCAGAGCATGACTGGGGGGGGGGCTGCCAGCAGCTCCTCCCCACAGGCTGCCATGCGCTGAGGTGTCAGAGAATCCAGCCAGCAAACAGGAGGAGGTCAGGAGCCATTTCCCTCATCTAGACATAACCTTTAAAAGAGAAACAAAATGGGTTGTCAGAGAGAAGCCTGAGGGTGAGATTCAGACAGTGCAAATTCCACCTCAGCTGGGAGTTAGGTAGAATTTGGGTATCTAAAGCCTCTGGGAGCTATGTCAAATCACTTACTCTCCCACAGCACCTAATCCAGTACAAACCAAGAAATCAGCCTCCTGTCTGGACTGCAAAGCTCTAGATCCTGTAATTGAGTCTACCCTAAGGGGCACATGGGTTTAACCAAATAAATACCTGACTGCCTCACAGGCTTGGCTATGAAAAAATAAATTTGTAAAGGCACATATACACCCCCACTGGGTCACAACTGTCCTGCTTCCCAGGAGAGACCTGGACCACTAACAGGAGAAGCTGGGGGCTGGGCCCTGGCATGTACCTCCTCTTGGGACTACAGGGGAAAAGTTTTGCAAGCAGCCTTTCCTTCCACCAAACACTTGGAACTCTTCTCTCAGCCTGTGTCCTGTCTTCTATTCAACCTGCAACTTAGACAGACATGGCAACTCACTGCCCTCTGTACATGTTTACTACAGTCCTACAGTCCTGGCATCCCGACAGAGCTGGCCCAGGACATCTTTGCAAAGACTGGCTTTTCTGAGTGAAAAGCAGCCTGAGCCAAATGACTCCCCTGGGCTAGCTGCAGTGCTCAGGAGAAAGGGACAGATGCCCTGCCAGCACAGTTTAAAGGGCATGAAATCAGAACAAGGGAGAAAAAGAGTATAGCTCCAGCTAGCCCTTGCTGTGTGCATATGGAGCAGGTGCCAGCTTGCAGTCACCAGCACAGGTCCAGCAGACAGAGATACTAAGACCAACGTTTGGCTCTGTCTCATCCTCCCTAAACATCCTTTGCCCCCCTGACTGCCAGCAGAAACTCTGCGCAGACCTGCACACATCACTCCAGCAGGTATCCATGTTTTAATCCTCTGCCTTAATAGCCAACAGTGCTCTCATTCTCCTGCTCTGTGTGTCCTCTTCTCCCACGCTATCCTGGTATCTTCTTCCTTCCAAATCCTTCTCAGCCTCTTTCCTTCTGATTATGCTGGACCACTGCTGCAGCTTAATACTGCTGAAGTGCAGTTAATAAGGCAGAGGCAGGCGCAGAGGACAGTGAGAAGCTGGCCACCTTATTAGAGATGCCGAAGCCTCAGTGGAGGATCTTACACAACAAGCTCATTCATCATCAGGCTCAAGATGCTGCCAATGGGTCACTGCACAATGCACAGCCTCAGCTCTGCCTTCACCTCCCTTCATTTCCAATAATCAGAAGAAGGGGATGGACAGGGAAAAATAAACTGAAACCACGGTTTCCACCAGCTGGCTGTGAATATCACACAGGTTGCAGAGGGGAGAATGTTCTTGCAGAATAGGGTCACTAAAAACACCTTACAAAGGGCAAAATCAGCTCTGTGTGAGATGTATGCATGCACATGCACAGTTGGAACCTCTTTCCCCTGTCACTTGTAAGCAGTATTTGCAACCAAGGGAGAGCATACTCTCATGTTTATATGTACTCCAGGACCTGCCAACTAAATGAGTCTTTTTGTGCTCTTGACCATCACATTCTGTTGGTATGTACTGTCTGTCCAGTCCCTTGTCTTACCATTTGAGCTGGCTCATGATACATAGGGAATGCTTGTCCCACTGTGGCTGGCTGAGTCTGCTTATTGTCCAGGAACACACACCAAGAGCCTCAGAGGGAAAAGCAGGACGCCCTCTGCTTCCATCCCAACTGGGATGTTGTCACGGCAAAGGGGTCCAAAGTATGATACATCTACGTTTTCTGTATATGTAGGCTATTAAAGGAAAAAAGGATGTTTTCTGCCTGAACAATGTTCAGGCCAGTCACATATTAGATATAATAAAGCCAAAAGATATTAATAAACACATCTGTCAATAGTTAAATGTTTCAGATCTGCTCAACAAACAGAACATGGGATCACAAGGCCACAATCACCTACCTGTCCTGGGATATGGTGTGACTTGCGTAACAGTCAGCATGGTTTCACTAAGGGGAAATCCTGCCTGACCAATCTGGTGACCTTCTAGGATGTGACTACAGAATGACGGACAAGGGTAGAGCAGTTGATGTCATCTACCTGGACTTGTGCAAAGCGTTTGACACTGTCCCACATGACATCCTTGTCTCTAAGTTGGAGAGACATCAATTAGATAGGTGGACCACTCAGTGGATAAAGAACTGGCTGGATGGCCTTACACAAAGAGTTATGCTCAATGGCTCAATGTCCAGCTGGAGACCAGTAACGAGGGATTGGTGTTGGGACTGGTCTTGTTCAACATCTTTTTTGTTGACATGGACAGTGGGATTGAGTGTGTCCTCAGAAAGTTTGCTGATGACACCAAGCTGTGTGGTTCAGTTGATATGTTGGAGGTGAGGAATGCCATCCAGAGTGACCTTGACACACTTATGAGGTAGGCTGATGCCAAACTCATGAAGTTTAACCATGCCAAGTGCAAGGTCCTACACCTGGGTCAGAGCAATCCCAGGCACAGCTACAGGTTGGGCAGAAAAGTGATTCAGAGCAGCCCTGCAGAGAAGGACTTGAGGAGTGTTGATCGATGAGAAAATGAACATGAGCCGGCTTCAGTGTGGGCTTACAGCCCAGAAAGCCAACAGCATCCTGGGCTGCACCAAAAGCAGGTTGAAGGAGGTGATCCTGCCCGTCTGCTCTCGTGAGACCTCACTTGGAGTATTGTGTGCAGTTCTGGCACCCTCAACATAAAAAGGACATGGAACTGTTGGAACAAGTGCAGAGGAGGGCCACGAGGATGATCAGGGGACTGGAGCACCTCCCATATGAAGATAGGATGAGAGAGTTGGGGCTGTTCAGCCTGGAGAAGACAAAGCTGCGTGGAGACCGCAGAGCAGCCTTCCAGTATCCGAAGGGGGCCTATAGGGATGCTGGGGAGGGACTCTTCATGATGACTGTAGTGAGAGGACAAGGGGTAATGGGTTCAGACTTAATCAGGGGAAGTTTCGATTGGATCTGAGGAAGGAATTCTTTACTGTAAGGGTGGTGAGGAACTGGGATGGGCTGCCCAGGGAAGTTGTGAATGCTCCATCTCTGGCAGTGTTCAAGGCCGGGTTGGACATAGCCTTGGGTGACACGGTTTAGTGTGAGATGTTCCTGCCCATGGCAAGGGGTTGGAACTAGATGATCTTAAGGTCCTTTCCAACCCTAACTATTCTATGATTCTATGATTCTGTGTATTGTCTCACAAGTAGCTGTGCATTAAACATCTGTGCATGCTTGTTTGAGGAAGAAAATAGAAGGAAAACCTGTTTAATTATGGCCCCAGGGAACTGTATATTAAAATCATGCAGATTCCCCAGCAAGCTGATCGGAACAAAGGAACTGCTCTGCAGGCTTCCAGCTTTGCAGGACTGCTATTCACTATTGCTACGCTTGTCCCACTTCTTCAGTTACTTCTCAGCTAAAGGCATGACTGCTAGATTTGCTTTCCACTATCTCCCCTTGAAATCCTTTCCTCACACACACACACACACGCTTTCTCTCCCTCTTTTCTCAGTCTCATTCAAATTCTCCTGGCTACTCCTTCTTGCAGCACAAATAAGTTAGGGGTGGCTGCACACCCCCTCCATCCTCACCAGCTAACTGCAGACATCTGGGAAAGCTCTCCAGCTCCATCCCCAGCCATGCCAGCCACTCCAAAGGAAGATGAGATGGCAGACAAAGGCAGGCTGGTGTGACACAGTCTTCCAAGCAGGCTTCCTCCTTCTGACGAGCTCTTCCTTGCTCCTTCTACAGCTCTGCAGAGGAGCACAGAGGCCAAAGACTGTCTCCAGCACATAGACAAGTAGGGCATGAGGCTGAGTCGTGTGCATATCCCTGCTCCTCCTCCTCTCTCATCTGTGAGTGGGAGGGATACTCAGGAGAGTCAGGACACTCAGGCTTCCAGGAGAGCAGCTGTGCATGGGAGCAGAAGCCATAGAGAGCTTGGTGGTGAGTGAAGCGCTGGTTTCTCGAAAAGGTCTGAAAGAGGCATGGGGCAATAATGTTGATGAAATAATCCTTTACCAACCATGCAGCTGGTGGGCTGCAATCTTAAAGCAGCCAGCAATCAAGGAGGGCTTCAAAGCTCACTGCTCTGTCAGCAGTAAGTGCAAGGGCATCCATCTCTCTCATCTACCCAGGAAAACAGACAGGTCTCAGCCAAGTACCCAGTTTCTCATCAGGGATAGATATGCTTGTTTAGCATGGCCCAGGGTCCAGGAGAAGATGACAATAGCAGGAAGGCACTTTCCCTCTGAAAGAATAATACCACTCAGGGTGTGAAAGAGCCTTCCATTTTTATCAGTTCAGCCTGTCTGCCAAGTCTTAGATACATTATATTGCTCTGCTCTAGAATGCCACAGGTATCATCTCACATCAGATTTCCCCTGTGGCTGCGACTGCTATGAACTCTCCTCAAAAAGTCCAGTTAAAACACAGTTGTTCCAAAGTGAGGGAACAAACTGTTGTCCTCAACATGATGGAACTGGCAATGTCTGTGACCTTAAGCTGATCACTGCAATGAAAAACACTCCCAAGCACCCCATCCTAGGGACTGGAAGGGTCTGAACTTTGTAATGGCGCTGATAACAACACCTGGAATGAATATGGGTCTCTCTAATGCAAGATACCCTGACACATCAGCAAATATGCCTTGTCCTCAATTTCTGCCCCAACTGTGCCTCCAAAGCTACAGGATGCCTTGCAGAAAGGTAGCTTCAAAGACTTTAGATGCCATGGACATCTAAAAGTTTATAAAAGTAGAAGATGATAACAGGAATTGTGTGTGTCAAGAGTTTACAGTGTCAAAGATGGAGAGCAAATTATCCAAGGGCCAGACCCTTTCTCCACCGGTGGAGAACAAGGGCCTGGGAGATGAGTTCCATGGGCAGAAATAAGATCATTGTAAATTCCTGAGGAAAACAGGAATAAAAAATGCCCTGAAACAGAGGCAGGAGGAAGGTGAGAACAGAGAATTTTAGGAACCTCTCCTGAACATAAGGCTCCAATATTTTCCACAATTACAGAAAAACATGTCATTAGTCTGGCCATTTGTTTCCACTTCTTCCCGTTCACTTTCTGACGCTTAACAATGGATTATGATTCTGGTCCTTGATGTCACCTTGGCACCACAGGGCGGAGCAGAGGAAGATGATTTGTCTTTGACATTGCAGTTGAACACCACAGATTTGATTCTTGCTGTCTGTATATTGGCAAAGAGATAAACCCCTTCTACACTGCAGCCCCCTCCTAACCTCCAGGGTTTCAGAGAAGAAAAAGCATGGCCATGATCAGGAACACAGCAGGGAATATACAATCCTGTCAGAGCCCAGTCCTCTGTCACCACAGGGGCTACCTCTACTTACTCATTTTATGAATGTACCACATCTCGTCTTTAAAGCTGTTCCTGTAGGGCCTGCTCATCCTGCTGGACAGCTGTTCCAGAGCCTGACCACACTAATGTTCTCATTTCCAGCCTGAATGTACCCACAAGCAGCTTGCATCCAGTTGATCTAGCGCCAGTATTGTCCTTTAGCTTAAATGGCTCTTTTTCGTCCCTGCTGCTTGAACCCCTGATGTTTTTATAGCCAGCAATCACACCACCTCTCAGCCTTTGCTTTGCTAGGCTAAGCAAGCTGAGCACTCTGTACCTCCTCTTGTAACACAGACTCTCACTTTCCCTGATCTACTTTATAATCCTGTCTGCATGATCCCACTTGCTGGAGCTCAGTATCCTAGACCTGCACATACAATCTGGTAGCACTTCTTCACCTTGCCTGGAAGCACCTCAAGTTTCACCTAGGAGTACATTTGCCCTTTCTCACACCTGCATTTTACCAGCAGCTCCTTGAAGTCAACTCCCTCATCCTCCACTTCAGTCATTTCCCACTGATGAGCTCTCAGTCTGCAGCAGATTCCTCTGATAGCACTCTCCACATGTATGACCTTGCTTTTGTACCACCACATTTCATCCCACCTGAACCACTCAAGTAGTTTTCCATCTTTCAGATCTTCCTTATGATATCCTGGTCCTTCACTGAGGTGGCATTGCCACCCAACCTAGTGTCAGCTGCACAAAATCCCAGCAGCACAATCCTGACAGTGGATTCTGATTTAACCAGCTGGTATCAACCACGGGGAAGTCGCCTGCCCACTGTGAAAAAGCCACTTAGGTAATTTTTGCGTAGTGGAGAAATTTGGTCTGAATATGAAGACAGCCACTGTGATGTTTCTTTCTAATCACTCATCAAACTTCCTATGCCTGTCAGATTGGATTAAAACACTTCCCTAGGTTAGTACTTCATCACTACCTTAAATGAAAATGTTTAGCATTTACAGCATTTATTAAAGGACTAGGGTAAGTTTAAACTCGGATTTATTTCACTTTCCTTGCTTGATAACCATTTCTCATTAAGGGTTTCCAGAGCAAATAATCACATTGCAAATATAAAGTTAGTTAGAATTTGCTAGACAAGCACACTAGTGAACTGCAATTCATGCCTACGTTCATCAGTCAAGCACACCGGTTCAGATCCTGGGATTAAGCAAGCAGGGACAGCCAAAGCAAATCCATTATTCAGTCTAAATGAGGAGCTCTGGAAGATTTTGTCCTCAACTGTCCTTATCAGGAGCCTCCCTTTCCGGGCTGAAACATCTCCAGCTCCAAAGACAGAAGCAACTGTGACCTTTAGTAGCTACTGTGGACAGCTGGAGCCATCGAAGCCAGGAGTCATTCTCTTTCTCTCACACGTGTAATCAGCTGCCCATCCTCATTAGGTGCCAAGAGCAGCAGTTTACAGCTTCCCAGAGAAGCCAAATTGGTGCTGTCATGAACTACTTTAAGTGCTTGTTCCACACTCCTCAATAATGTCTTTCACTAGGGGCTGATCAGAAGGCAATATGTATTTTATTAGCATACATTTCCTGCTCTAAGAACAGAACTAATCTTCACTTTGTCAGGGAGACAGTCATGTAAAAACCTTAACTGAGACACAGCATGACTATCAACTTCACAAGCCATGGGCTTACTGGGGCACTGCAAGGCTGTACATCCTGACGAGGGTGAGCCTGGGAGTTAGAGAAGAAAAAGGGGAAACTAACCTCTGAATTTGGTGGTGGGTGGGAAAGGAGGAAGAGACACACACTCCCTAGGTTGTGCAAGGAGCCTACTTTGTTATCACTGTGGTTGGTACTAAGCTAGACAGTTTACGTGTATGTCTACCTATGCTTGTTATCTCTCACCTACTGTCTCACAGCCGCACCTTCAATCCTGAAGGCACACGTGGTCCTTCTGTTCAAACTGGAAGCACTGTATTGCTGCTGCAAGATCTTCCTTGTTCTTGCTGTGCCCTGAAGCCTGAAATAATCTCTCTGTCTGCAGCACAGGCATAAACTGAATAAGGGACAATATCCCTCATATTGCTGCACAGCCCCCTCCTGCAAAGAGCAATAGTCTCTTTTGAGCCTTATATGTGAAAATCGGCACTGCTTGGTGTCTTACTGGATCCAACTTTATACCCATCCCTAATCTCAGTGAGCACAGTCTCCTCTTCCATTCATTTCCTTGCACTGGACATGACTCTTATGTGTCTATGCACACACTCTCGGCACTTCTGGCTCCAAGAATAAGAAAAAACAATCTGGCCCAAGTTTCTCCAGCTGCAGGTAGGTTGAGCTCTGAGCCATTTTGTCTATAATATGGTTGTAACTTACCAAGGGAGAGATGCTCCACCAACCAACAGGAGTTGCCATCTCCCAGGCTCCTTTTCTTGAGTTTTCTACAGCCCCCAGCAGAATCCTCTGTTAGGGCACCTTTAATCTTAAAAACAAGTTATAAAGAATGGGCTATTGCTTACTAGAGCAGAAATGGCCTTTGTGTGGGACTCTGGACTTCCCAGCCTGGTAAGTGCAATGAAAGTATATAGTTAGTATCATTCTAGAGCCCATAGGCCACCACTAACTGAACCACACTTGCAGTCCTGCCTCTAGTAAAGAAGAGACAGGCAGCACAGTATATACAGGGAGAGCCATAAACCTCTTCATGTTGCTTCATGAAGCAACACGTGCATGTGCCTGCTAGTGCCAGCAGCATGACTGCGTACATTTCGTTTCTTTATGAAACACAGTCAAAACATCTATCTAGTGCCTACTCCTGTTTGTTTGTCACTAGCTGCGGGAGAGACTACATCTCTTCCAGACTCTTCCCCCCTCACACTCTCTCCTCTTATCTCTAACATGTTTTAGGAAGTGAGAAGCAGGGAAAAAAAAAACAAAAAACAACACAAAACCAAGAACAAAAGCCATAAAGGAAAGAGAAATCTAAGAAAGAAAAGGCGGAAAATAGGAGGGGGATGAGGGAAGGGGAAGAAGATGTACAAAGGAAAGACTCTGAAGCAGTAGGAGGAACATGGGCTGACTACTGAAACAACAGTTGAGCAGAGGAAACAGGAGGAAACTGTATCAGAGCCTATCAATAGTGACTCTCAGAAAAACTCAATAACTAGCACGTATCCCTTGAAGCCAGTTAGGGAGTGTGGATAAGAGATGCAGAAGAAGGACTTACTTTTATCTTTGATGCCTGGCAAGCATTTTTCATCCTGTATTCAGCTTTGTAAAACACAAGCCAACAGCCTGCTGGATGCGAACAAGCACAGGGGTGTGAAAACAACATCTCAAGCCTGCAAGGCTGATATGAGGGGTATATTGGTTGGGGGAATGTGATTATCTCTTCCCTCACATTCTCCTTACCCTGAACAACGGTGTTAGGAGCTAGAGATAGATGAGATTTTGCTACTAGATGTGTTTTAAGATCATATGAGCCTTTCCAGTGAAAGAATTTGTACCATTCTTCTCAGGCACTGTAACTGTTCTAAACAGAGTCTAAAAGAGCTAGGAGTGTGAAAACTGTTCATAATTATTCCCTTGTACTAGGCAACATAAAAAGCGAACTTGCTTTCTCTCTTGCACAGTCAAGTACTTGAATAGCACGAGGAGCAGTATTTATGAGAAATGAATGTTAAGACAAAATCATTGCTGCAAGGCACCTTATGAATAGCAAGCTACCTTGTAGAACTTTCAGCTGTCCTGTTTTGGGCAGGCTACCTTATGTGTTGGGTCCGGCTGAGATGGAGTTAATTTTCACCACAGCAGCCCTTATAGTGCTGTGCTTTGTAGCTCCATAGGTGTTAACAACACACCAATGTTTGGCTACTGCTGATCAGTGCTCACACAGCATCAAGGCTCTCTCCAGCATTCCCTCCCCTCCAGTAGGCTGGGTGTGAGCAAGATCCTGGGAGGGGACACAGCCAGAACAGCTGTCTCAAACCGACAAAAGGGATACTCCATACAATATGATGCCTGTTCAGCAATAAAAGCTATGAGAAAGGCGGGTTGTGGTGGAGAGTATGACATTTGTTATGACAATATTTGTCTTCTAGAGCAACAGCTATGTGTACTGAACTCTAATTTATGGGAGGTAGCTGGACAAGGGAAGTAGAGATTAAGTATTTTGCTTTCCTTTGCTTCTGTGCATGGTCTTTGCTTTTGCTTTATTAAACTGCATTTATCTTGATCTACAAGGGTTTTTTTCCATCTTATTTTTGCCACACCCCATCTGGCTGGGGAGGAGAGTGATAGAGCAGCTTGGTGGGCACCTGACATCCAGACAGGGTCAACTCCACACACCTTACTTTGGATAATTAGACATGAGAAATGGTACCCTGACACCAAGGCATAACTAATCTGTCACTGCTTGTATTACCAATTTTCCCAACTAACTGATAACAAATGATCTGTGGACCAGGGATAACCAGCTCAAGAATAAACATGAATCACACTGAAAAGCAATTTATGAATATAAAATGTCAGAATTAGACTAATTCATTAGTTAGGCATCATTTGCTAAGCTTTATTGGCACAGGGAAATCTCAATAGGGCATTGGAGATGTTAGGCAGACCTTAAGGAGGACGCCTCATTCCATGGCTCCCAGCCATTTCCGCTCAACTCACCAGACCCATCACTGCTGGTCAGGCCTGTGATAAGTTTCCCTTGCCAGCCTTGTAGAAATCACTCAGATCAGGGCTAACAACCATGGCTGGGCAGACACCTCTGCCTGCAGTGAGGTATGGCCAGGAGGAAACTCCACTCCTTTGCTCTGGGTGGAGGCTCTGCTGTTGCCAACTTAGCCAGCACAGAACACATACACAAAATGTGGAAAAAGCTCCTTGCCTCCCACCCCACCAAACATTCAGCTGTCCTGGAGTCTTCCTTTACAGCACAGGTAAAGAGGAACTTGCTCTAGCAGCTGGTCTCATTGACACATCATCCCAATGATAGATTGCTAGTGATGAAAAGAGTGATGGCTCAAAATGCTATCAGGGGCAGCAACTGATGTTCTGTCCCATTGTCAGACAGCTGAGCACATCTGAGGCAGGATCCTACTCTCTCCACTCCCAAACACATGTGGCAAAGTTGTTGCTTTACCCCAAGATCCTGCACAGCAATCCACGTAAGCTTCAAGCACAGCTTGTCCATCAAATGCTATTGATCAGCTAGCTTTCCTTCTACCAGTGTGTGCCACCACAAGCTCCAAATCTCTCTTCCTCTTGCAGCCTAAAAAGGCATCTCACCTATCCCTTCTCATGTTTTTCCTGGCTTTGCATCATGATGTTCAAACCATCCACCAAGCACACCTCGTGCTGACACATGGCTCCTTTCTGCATCCTTTTCTACCTCCCTTAGGGATGAGTTCTGCACAGCATCACACATACCACTAGCACAACAGAAGGCAATTGACATGAGAGCACAAATGTGATCTGCCTATTCTCACTGCCTGAACAAAAGTTGAAATAAAGAAGAAAAAAAAAAAAAAAGCATTAGTGGAGGAGATGGGAGAGCTGGACCTGAAAAAAATCACCTTTTCCTACTACAGAGGATGGCTCAGCAGGTAGGTGGAATTGCATTGATCTGATGTTGTCCCATACGACAGCAGCCTGTGATCAAACATCAAACTGGCAGCCAAGGTAAGCAAAAATGAAGACAGAACTAAAGCAGCTTTTTGACAGATGTGGCTTATAAGCCATTTTACTAGAGAAGGTGTACTTTGAGATCAGTTCTGGGCAAAAAGTGAGAGGCCAAGTCACTGCAATCTCCAGACCTGACACCTGCGAGACAGTGCAGCCTTGTATCAAGTGAAATGATGAATAATAAAGGTATGTGCCATTTGTCCCACTTTGCAAGTGTTTTTATCTATGCAACACTTTACATGCAGCCAGGGCCACCAACTGCTGCTTCATGGGAAGTCACCGTCCTTTCCTTGCTGCAAACAGCCAGGACCATGATATTCTAAAAGGAAGGTAGAAAGGGAAAGGGACTTGCCCATCCCTGTTCCACATGGCATGTCTGTGCGCCCCACTGGGACATCAAACTGGGCTGTGGCACCACCTTTTTCCAGGTAACACCAGGCCACTGCACCACAGGTCACATTTTGTCCAGAGCAGTATGGGTCTCTCCTTACTTTAAAAGCCACAACTTTATCCTTTAAGCTTTCATCTTTGAGTACAAAAAGGACTTAGGAGGACAGCCCTGACTGCTTTTCAGCTCCTGCAGTGTGCCCCAGCTGAAAACCCCACCGCAGCACTAGTGACGGGATACACAGGATGAGGCCATTGGAGTCCTGGTGCACCAGGGAGCCTCAGGATGAAGGCTATGGACCCAAGTCTGTCACAGCCCTCCTAAGGTGGTTACCTTGGTGATAGCAGCACTGCCCAGACAGCATCTTATCCCCTGAAGCCAGCGGAATGTTAGCCTTGTTGTTTGTAAAGCCAGTTCTGCCACCCCTGTGTGCCTTGTGCAGAGCTGCCTGCTTCCCTTGCCCTCAGCATCCCCTCAGCCCCAAGTGCAGCCCTCAGGCACATCCCCAAGGCACTGGCACTCCACTTCCCAAGAATCTTTGCCTGAAGCCACACTTGCATTTGCAGAAGAAAAGGGATTTTGTTCACTTTCCAGAGCACACGGTTGGGCTGCCACAAAGGCCATCACCCACTCTAGTACATTGCTTTGCAGTGTTCATAGCCTTTCCTAACCTGGAATCCAATAAACAAACGGGTTTATAGAATCATAGAATGATTTGGGCTGGAAAGGACCTTAAGGTCATCTAGTTCCAACCCCCCTGCCATGGACAGGGACACCTCCCACTGCACCATGTTGCCCAATGCTTTGTCCAAACTGAACACTTTCAGGGATGGAGCATTGACCACTTTTCTGGGCAACCTGTTTCTCAACCACCCTCACAATAAAGAACTTCTTCCTTATGCGTAACTTGGATCTCTCCTGTTTAAGTTTGAACCCATTACCCCTTGTGTTATCACTACAGTCCCTGATGAAAAGTCCCTCTCCATCATCCTTGTAGGTCCCTTCAGATATTAGAAGGCTGATATGAGGGCTCTGTGCGGTCTTCTCTTCTCCAGGCTGAACAGCCCCAACTTTCTCAGCCAGTCTGCATATGGGAGGTGCTTCATTCCCCTTATCGTTCTCATGGCCTCCTCTGGACTTGTTACGATATCGAGGCAGACAAAGCAATAATGCATGCCTTGACTTGGTTTTATACTCTTCTCCAGACACTGGCTACTGCTGATGTTAGGAGGAGACAAGCTTCTGGATTGGATGTTCTCATTCCTCATGAGTATAGGGCTGGGTGGATTAGCTTGTTCTAGAAGTTTGTTCTACCCTAGCTGCCCAAACTCACTGTTTATTTTGCCACAGGGTTTCTTACAAGCATTGTAAGATGCATCCAGCTTTACTAGGCTGGTTCCTCATGGGCCAAGGGCCTCACATATGGGCTCACCAAGCCACACTGGTGCATGAATGGGGGAAGCACAGTGATGTGAGCCAACAGTGTTCCCAACTAAGCATTTACACAAAAGACTATGGGCTGGTGCACCGCGGCTCATCCTTCCTTCGGAGTGATAGCACCCCTGCTTTGGCTTGAAGAGAGTGAGACATGTCTCTGCCCTGTTCTTTGTGCCCTGGGAGGGGTGACCAGCTCCATGAGCTAATGAAGCCAAAGACAGACAGCAGTTGACAGATGCTGCTGAAGTGGGCTCAGAGGAGAGCAAAAGATCAACTCAGAGGCAGAAATGAAGAGATACTGATCTGCAGCCCATGGGCCTCAGCATAAACCTTATCCTGCTGCGTTGCAATGGCCATCAGCAGAGTTAACTTTCCACTCTCATCACAATCATTAAATTCCTGCTAACGCCCCTGTCCTATGTCTGTCCAAACAGCTCTGTTAACTGTCACCTCCCCACACGGTAAGCCTGGCTCCCCGCTGCCGTGGCTCTCATTAATGCTGCTCTGGCTGGCTGATGAGGCAAGTGGCAGCCGGCTCCAGAGCCCAGATGAGTTTTGTAGACAGCAGGGGATGTTTATCCAACATGGAGGGGATGAAAGTACAAACAAAGAGAGGCTGTACAATTACTCAGGCATCGCACAGGGCCAGACTCATTAAAGATGGTCTCCGTGACAGGAATTAATCTGAAGTGACAAGCCAGTGAGCTAATTTAGCATATGGGTCTGGGGTTTGGCCCTGTGCAAATTTCAGGGGTTGCTCCAGCAGGTACAGCTGAGCCTGCTCCGAGAAGGCAAAAGGCAGGAATGTGTTAAATTGGTCCCCTTCTGGCCTGAGCCTGTGTATCAGAAGTTATGGAGGAGACAGCAGCCTCAGGTCTCCTTGAGGGGCACAATGAAGATTAAACTTCGCTATTGCACCAATACCTTCTCCTTCTTTCTCCTGCAGCCTCAGGTCACGGATGGGTTCCAGCTCATTAAGTGCACAGTAATTCTGCCACTATTCCCTGTAACTGTAACCACCAGCCCAACTCAGATCTTTCCTCCATGATGCAACCTGCTTGCAATATTAGATGGCTTTTCATTTCTCTTTAATGTTAAAGCAGAGCCCTGGGAGGGGGTAATACACACAGAGAGAAACAAGCAACTTAAAAAGCTTTTTATTTTTTAAGCAAAGATCCGGTTTGGGGAGGCTGCTTTGAGTCCCCAAGCAATGAAAAGTATTTTCAGCTGGAGCACAGTGCCCCAATGCCTTTCTATGCTATGAGAATATGTAATTAAAAAAGATTACCAAACAAATAGCCGAAAAGCCTCATGGCATCTGCCCGCAAGTAAACCACCCAAGGCTGTGAACTCCTTAAGTTCACTGGCTAAGGGGAAGTAAGGCGGTTGGCATTTTGATCAGTTGCCTTGGAGCAAGAAAGGAAAAACCTCTCAAGCTGTCAGGACAGATGTCTGAGACCTCTGCCACTTCTCAGAGAGGATCTACTCCTCTCTGAATTGCCTCCTGGATTGAATCTGCTCCTCAACACAATGCCACTGCCTAAGCACACCTGACTGATGAACACTGGGAATTAAAAGCCTTTTTGCCAAGGCATACATCTGAGGCTTTACAATGAGCTTGCTCCACATTGCTATTGTAAGTGTTTTGCCTGGGTCACTGGCTCCAAGCTGTCAGGCTGTTTATTTGGTTTTAATCAGAAGTTAATTCTTATTCTACTGGAACTGGTAGGTCTGCTGCACTGCTCAGCCTGCTCCACAGTGACAAGAACAATCAGCTGTGGAATTGCACCCGATCCGTCTCAATGGGAGCCCCATGCATCACTTAGGCAACCAAATTCCCCCAGATTGCTTGCAATCTTCCCAGGAATGCCCAAGCCGAACAAGCCCTCAGATACTGTCGAACAGGAAGAGCTGGAGGAGCCACAGCACCAGCCAATTAATAAGCAGCACTTTTACTCTCACCTAGCCCCATTTTCAGCAGCTGCAGCAAGCAAATTTAATTGAAGGGCTCCCAGTTGCCTTGCAAAGTATCCTGCTACTTGGGGATCTTCACATTACGTATGCCAACAGCTCTTCAAGCAAACCAGGGAAAGTGAAATGAAAACCAGCAAACCATTTTACAACCAGTGTGAACCCCAGCTCGGCAAGAGTTAAGCCCTTCACCACTTCAAGACTGCAGGCTGCTGCCACCACATTTATTCATCCTTCAGATGCTAAAGAGCACTTGCCAGGACCACTAAGGCTGGGGAGCTCCCAGGGCTGGAGAAGAATGTAGGCTAGTTGGCTGGATAAGCTTTCATTAGCTTGATGCTGGTAATAAATTAGTAGCATCTGGCTTCATGTAAAGCCTGTTTTATCTGAGGAGAACATTCCACTTCAATTCTAGCTCCCTAGGGGGACTTTTGTACCCCTCCAGACAGTGCCTAGAAGACAGTGCGTCCAGGCAGGAGGGCACACAGGCAAACAGCAGCTCCTCATTCAGGCAGACAAATCCCTCTTCTTAAGAGCTCTCCAGTCAGCAACGCTTTTAAGCTTCTGAGCTTTCCACAGTTATATTCAGTAATGTCACTACATTCTGCAGCCCAATGATACAACAGCAAGATATAAAGCTTAGCCCAGGTGCCCCAGCATGGAGGAGATGCAACAAGGCAAATAAGCCTGTGAGACAGGGAAGAAGGTGATGGGCCAAGGAAAATAATGGAAGGTCAGATGTCACAAGGCTGCTTGGAGCCCAAGTGAGGCATCATGGGCAAAATATCAGGAAGGCAGGACAAGGAGCACAGAGGCAATTCTGAGAAGCAGCAAGCTGGGGATGAGAGGGGATGTGATCCACATTTCCATTTCATGGAAATGAAAAGGGCTCAGTGAGGTCTCAGTATGGCACATGGAGATAAGAGACCTCACCGTGAAATGTGTCTTCGCGGGAGGGAGGCAATGAAGAAGCAATACCATGAAAGCCTTTTCCAGAGTGTTTCCTACTTGTGCTTGATAAAAGTGGGAACAAATCTCCCCTGCTTCCTCCTTTCTGCCCTTCCTTATTCAGACCAAGGCCACCACGATGACACCTGTAGCCATTGCTAAGAGCCTGTGCATACATGAGACTGAGCTACAGCAGGCCATTGTATAACAGCCCTCTAAAACACACTGCTCAATGCTCATAGCTATGTGGTGATGCTGCAATAAAACCATTAGCAGTAGTAACTGATGGGGTACGAACAAAATCAGGGGGGTTAAGTTTGCATGGGCACTCAGCTTGCTTCATGTCATAACTTAAAGCAGAAATGAGATTTTCCTTTCTCTTGATACCTTTCAGTAGAAACTCAATGTAGAACAGATACAAGATTACTCCTAGGCACCTTGCAAAAGGAGAAAAAAAACCCAAACCCCTCAACATCACTGGAGAAGGATAAAAATCACAAATTAGTTCATGGAGTCACAGTGCTGATAATAGCAAACTTGGCTCAGAGGGAAGGGGTACTATGACAAACTGCCTTCATTATTAGAGGCTCCCCTGCGTCCTGTATTATTATTAAGCACTTCCAATGTGCTCTACACAGTTTGAGTAACAAACAAAGGCTGTCCCACCCCAGAGAGCTCACAATCAAACAGAGACATAAAACTGCAGCCTACTGTGCAGAACTAGAGGAAAGAAACACTTGGATCTTTTTAATTATTCTGTTTTTTATCTACAGTAACAAACTTTCCCTCACAAAAAACATTTACTTCCAAGCTCCCACTGAATGACAAGAACCACCAATTTTATGTGTCCCCATTTTTAAAAACCTTGAACACTACCTTGCAATCCTGCTAGGTTAATGTGCTCTTTAAAAACACCACTCTTTTTTTCCTAACCTTCTTCAACCAGTTATCTCTTCAGATTCCCCTCAGTTTTCCCTCCTCATCCCTCCATATGATTTCTCTTCATACTCAGAAACCTTGAAACCCACTTCCCTTCCCCTGCTGAGTCTATATAGTCTAAATAGCTTCATTACTGTGACAGTACGAAAGCCTTTCTCCAACACAAACAGCTGATGACTTTTTCCTGCAGTTCCTGCCTGAAGAGCTCTTCAGCTTATTCTTATTTCAAACAAGTGAGGAGTATGGAATTCCACTTGCTTGAGTCTTAGGCCTATAAAATCTACAATACCTACTAATGACCGTGAGGTTTTGTTCATATTAAAACCACATTCAAAGCACTGAGCATGAACAGTCTGATGGGAGTCAGCAGGGCCTTGAAAGCCCTTGACTGTACCCAGCACCAGGTGTAAAAGCAAATGTAAAGCTCTGCACTTGGCCTGTCTTTCACTTGATGGGGAAAGTGCAAGACCTAGAGGATCAGGCAATTTCATCACCTTCAGCTCCTAAATGACAAGAAGACATTGATGCAACTGCATCCTGAGAGATCCTCTTCCCAAAGACATGTGTTGAGGACTCCAGAAGAGCAGATCTTACCTGCCGGACTTCCAGGCGGTACTTGAGGATGGGATCCACAGCATCAGGCTCCTTCTGTGTCCACTGCAAGACGTATGAGTAATTCTTGGATTGCTTCTGGCTCAAGGTGGGATTGGGAGTGTCATAGTAAAACTCTGGGCTGTAAGCCTTTGCTGGAGAGGAAAAAAAGAAAGGGGTGGAGGGAAGTAAAATGTGGGATAAAGGGGAATATAAATTACAGACAGACACAGTGAGGGTGGAATAGCTCCATTTGCCCCGCTCATCCACTTGCCTTTGACATGATGAACACCTTTACTATTGCAGCTGGTATTGCACTGATGCACCATCATTTTCTGTGAATCATGACTGCTTTTAAAGCTTAAACTACTGGGAAGGTTAGCAGCACTGCAACACCAGCAGCACTTGACTGACACCAGAGAAGGTGGGAACAACTTCAGTTCTCCAGCTGGAACCAGCTCTAATATTTTCTGTCTTACTTTGTAGTTTAGATTGAGGTAACCGCTTTAAACAGGCATTTCTCCTATTTCATCTGCTGCTTTACAGAGTCTCCTGCTAACAAACCATGAGGAAAGATCATTTGGCCAGTAGGTCACAGGAAAAGTGTTATTTATCACACAGGGACCACGGCATTAAAAAGGAGACCTTGCTCCTTCTGCATCTCCCCCTCCTTGGCAACACAGTGCTCCAGCCTCTTTCTAACATGACAGTCAACTCAGCAGCAAAGGGGATGCTGACCTCAGCCTAGGCAAAACCAGCAGGAGCTTTTGCAGGGACAGAGATGTCTTTTCTGAACATACATCTCCCCTTAAAAACAGAGGGCATCAGGAGGAAGGGAAACAGAAGAAATTATGTACCATAGAGAAACCGGATAATTCAAAGAAGGGGTTTCCTGTCATTTCCCCAGCCACTGCTGTCCTGAATCTCTACCAAACAGAATTTAAGAGCTGCTGCCATGCAGCTCAGTGGCTGATGGACTAATATACAGAGCCAGAAAGCAACTCAGTATCTTACAAATGGTTTTGCCCTGTTTGTAATTACCTTTATTTCACCCTGTGAACTTCAATTTTTGGCAAGTCCTGTCCTGGAAGGAGTTGGATGAACCAAAACTTTCTTTTCTGGATTCAGGTCCAATCTGGACCTGCACAGACTAGAAAGATGCCTGGACAGCAAAGGATGCTGTAGAGCAGAACAGGCACAAACATCATCTCCCCAGGCAGCTGGCTGCACCTTTCCACTTGAATCACAGGACCTGCCATTCTGTGTGGTTATAATTAGTCTCGACAAGATTCAATGTTTATTTTTTATTAACTCAGATGGATAATATTGATGTTTATTTCCAAGTCTTTTTTTTCTTATTATTTTTATTGACTTGGATTTTTGCATAAGCAAGAAGTTCAGAACCACCTCAAAGACTAATTGCTGCTTATTCAACTTGTATTGACTGTGGAAGTCAAGCTTCATAATAGATTCTAAAATAATATCAGAACTGACGATAATCATCCTCTTGCATGATATTGTTTCCTTATTAATTGACTTCAAGATAGAAGCTAAAAAACAGCATACAAATAGAAATAAAGCACATCAAGATACTTTGGAATTTCCTTTCCAGGAACTTACCATTGACGGAAAGTTTTCTCTTCTGGTTACAGCTGATGGGAAGGGCTAAAGGTTTTCACTCTATCTTTCAGGGGTTTCCTGTGCTTGTGGCTAGTGAGAGTGCAGGTGGTGACCAGTATGGACTGCCCTGACAACTTGCTCAAGAGGAGGGGATTGGATGTCTTGCTATCCTTCCAAAACATCTCAGAAAGTTACTCTCCCAACCACAGAAGAAACTAATCCCATCCTGGGCAGTTTTATGTACTCTGTTTCCCGTATACCTGAACACCTCACAGTCACAAATGAGTCACTGCCTCCCTGTCAGATAGGAAGGTTTATGATACTTCTTTCCTAGAGAAGAAACGAAAAGAGACTGTACCATCCTCCCTGCTCACACTGGAAGGCTGAGGATGATGAGAATTACAACTGCAGCCCAAGTGCAGCAGTCTAGCTACTTGATTATTTTTCAGGTTGTCCGACAAGCTCAGAAGGTCTAACTGCCTTCTAACTGTCCAAGACACAGGCAGAGATGTCTGCAGGTGAAAAGGTACCATCAGATACCAATGCTGTGGAAACGGAGAAGGGAGGCAGGAAAATTAATGCTTACTGCTTTCCCAATGAGTGCTTTCTAGGGACAAATGCTGCTTTCTGCTGAGGGGATCATATCTTGTGGTGCATAACATGGCACACTAGGTGGCAATGTATTTGTTACTACTCTCAGCAAGAAATTCAGGTCCTGGGAGCATTCCAAAGCTTGTTAGGGACACAGTTTGCTGTGGTGGCTGAAAGCAGGATATGGTTTGCATCACTCTGTGATATGAGAGTTGCAAGCATATGAAGAAGGGGTAGAGAGGGCCAAAGTTCTCAAACAAAATCCACTGCCAGACAAATTCCAGCAGATCTCAAGGCAAGAGAGCAAGGTCCTGAAAATGGACTCAAACATGGTGTGAACGCTTCATCACTGCTGGTGTTCAAGGCCAGGTTGGACATAGCCTTGGGTGGCATGGTTTAGTGGGAGGTGTCCCTGCCCATGGCAGGGGGGTGGAACTAGATGATCTTAAGGTCCTTTCCAATCCTAAAAATTCTATGATTCTGTAAGTGGTTTGGACTTCCCCATTTCTGAGCGTCACAGAGTTACAGCATTCCTGAACTTTTCCAAACCCTTGGAAATATCTGCTTCAAACCCAGGCCTCTCTGAATGCTATTTATTCTCCTTTGTTCAGCCCTGACTCAAAAAGTATAATAAATTGGCCCTAGACCCAGCATTCTGGCTGAATTTATGGCTTATTAAAGCAACTTCACTGGAGAACTCTTCCAGAAACTGGTGCTCAAGTCAATTCTGGGGTCATGGAAAATGCAGATGGAATGATAGCTGGAGAGACTAGGTCAGATGTGTGGTTTTAGATGCTGCTACTCTGCCATACCTCTTTGCAGGTGCTGGAGAGGAGCTCTGTTGGGGTGCCTGCTGGATTCACAGAATGCTGTGATCAGCAAATCCACTGAGCCTAGTACTCACTCCCAGCTCATGTTTGTCCTAACAGGCACCATGAAACACAGGCAGGTAGCAGAAATAAAGAACATACAGGAACACATAATACAGTGTTTGGTTCGTTGGTTGTTTTTTTTAGGGAAAATTAGATAGAAGCCTGCTGGGAGGATGTAGAGAGCCTTTCAGTCCCCCTTGGTCAATACCTGTCTACAACAGATTGTCCAAGCTTGAAAGCAGGTGGCAGCCTTGGGTACCTTTCAGGCAAGGGGTCAAACACTGTTACAATGTACCAGTGGCTGGCACTAACTGTCCCAGACCCATCCCAGGTTTAGAAGAACTGCTTGAATGATTGAGGCAGAAAAATCCCTGTTTGCTTATGGAAATTCACCTGTTCTGAGCACAGCACTGTGTTCAGAGGAGACAGCAGGGGTTGCCTGTGCTGGCACTAGTTTATGGGAGCACGCTTCCCACCTCCATGATCCCATCCAACAGCTCACCCCGATATGCACTCTGACTTACCAGACACCTGGAAGAGGCAGGTGGAGACCCCCACGTCATTGGAAATGCTGCACTCATAGCTGCCGCTGGTCTCCCGGCTGATGCTGTCCACCTTCAGCTCCGAGTAGTCCTGCTGCTCTGCCAGTGGCTGCGCCAGAAGGGACCCATTGAAGCGCCAGACGGAGGTGGCCACCTTCATGGGGCTGCCCTTCAGCATGGTGCAGCGCAGGGTGACACTGCGCCCCATACCCTGACGCATATCCTGGAAGGCTGGCTCCACCACGGGGGGGACTGGAGACAGAACAGAGCAACAGACAGGGGTGCCATCAGGTAACAGACACCTTGTTAAGCACAGTCACCCCAGGGGTGTCTCTGAGGGGATAGACACCTAGGATTTCCAAAAGGGTATTTATTTTCTAGCATGAGTCCAGTTTCATAAAGCCTAAAGAAGCAATAAACATCTGACATCCCCTTCTGACTGGGCTGGGGTCATCTCTCACAATCCCTCCTATTTACTAGTGTCGTGATTTAAACCTCAAGCACACAAATCACTTTTGCTACCACCAATAATAATAATGACGAGAAATGCAAGGAAAGAGAATACAACAGCTCACCACCTAATACCAAGCCCAACCATGCAGTGCACCCCCACCCTCCTGGGTCTCTGCTCTCCGTTTTACATCCCGGACATGACGTGCTGTGGTATGGAATACCTCTTTGGTCAGTTTGGGTCAGGTGCCCTGTCTCTGCT